>KZ071132.1:0-10909 GCA_002091845.1 Anopheles cracens | reverse complement strand
TCCTGTCGTCATTCGCGCGCGCACTCGCGCCCAACATTAGCCATTTTGTTTAAGGTCAATAGCTTTGCAGCCACTCGTCTCCGGGCTTTGTTTTCCCAACGGGGAAAGCTTTTCCCGCCCGCCCGGAAGGTGGGTGCCAGCTCGAGAGCGAATTAGCGAACGGCAGGCGGCGAAACGTTTATTTTGTTTGCCTTATCATCACCACGACACCCTTGCGCTGATGACCGCTCCGGGCGGCCTTCGTACACGCTCGCAGCGCTTAATGTCCGCACATAAAACATCTTTTTACGATTTCCGTTGACACGATGGTATGCGCCGACGGGTGGAGTTTTGTTTGATCTCATCTACGGGTGTTTTTTTCGTTCAACATATTTTATTTGTTTTTTTTTTTTTGGGCGTAAAGAAGTGGAAAGTTTGTTTCATGAATCATGAATCTGCTGATTTTCTGTTGCATTGAATCTTATGAATGATATGTCTTAGTCATTATTTAATTTACATTAAACATAAATAACTTATTTTTATTATTACATCATAAGCATACCTGAGATAAAGAGTACTCCAGATAAAACAGTAGAAGTAGGTAAGCAAATGTTCTGTAAAAATAGATTATCGTAATCGTGAAATCACATAACTCCAATCGAAAGCGCATCAAATATTATATGACAAAAGCAAGTGAAAAACGTCTAAATGGCAAACCCACCTTCACATAGGGGGTGCATCATTAGCATAAAAGCGCAAATTGCATGCCTAGAGTCTCGACATAGCCAATCTGATTCAACGCCACTTTGGTTCGCACGAGAGTCACTTCACATCTTTATGCCACCGAGAAAAGGTGCCACCCTCTCACCACGGCCAAATGAACATAGATATAAGCACCTGCAACGGTTCTGGAACGAATCCTTCACGATTGTTTCCAAGTGCAACCTCATGCTCGGCCCGGCCCCCTGTCGTTGCGTGCTCGAAAAGCGGGCTTGAAATTAGACTCAAAATAAAGAAGCCACTTAAAATCACTACTTCAGTCGCCTGGATGGCCAGATTCTTTTGAAATGAGACGCCAGCTCGAAAACTTCAGCACGTTCGCGCACCGAGCACTTCCACGTGGCGTGCCTTCAACTGCATTGGTATGCAAGGGCCACAAAATAAGATTACAACTGTAACACGCAGAAGGAAGCACTTTAAACCGGCAGAAACCCGACGCTCATTTCGCTGGTTGTGCAGCGGTGCGAGCAGGTGTCTAACAAGTCTTAAGATTGAAATTATTTCCGCAAAAATGCATTCTCCCAGCCGGTCTTTATGATTGCTGCAGTTTTGCTCCAGCGCTTCGTCAATCTTTGCGATAAACTTTTTTTCCCCCTTCGTTCTCGAGCATTTTTTTCCATCACAGAAACTATGAAATTGTCACAGGTTCTCCCATCCGGCTTTTTTTTCCTGCTTCCAGCATTCCAGCCGTTCGATGGGTGTAATTTTTTCTCCATTGCCTGCGCGAACGCCACAGGAGCAAGTTTTCTGGCAAATTGTAGCACCGCCACACAATTCGTTCCAATTGAAAAGTGTTAGTAAAATCTCATCTTCAATTGAATCGTTTCCAATGAGGAACGTGCAACTTTTCTCCCTCTCAGCTTATCCCGTTTTCATTTTACTATGTGTGTGTATGTGGGTGTTTTTTGCTTCTACCTTGTCCTTTACCATTCGCTTTCGAATGATTTTCCACGGGAAGTTCCTCCGAGCGGTGCTGCGTTCGGTAAAACCCACGCTTCGCCTCTGCCGGGTACTTTCTGCAAAGGACTCTTTGGGGTTTAGTTCTTCGCTACGGTTCCAATGGGACCGCGCGAAGACACTTGTAATGCTATTGTCCACCGAGTGGCACATGATGCGATGCAGTTTGCAATGCTTCAGCTGGCAGCAGGTACACTTTTACTCACAGTTCTTTTCGCAATTTGCTAACCTCGCTCGCGTCTATTCAGCTTGGGCAAAACTGCTTTCCGCGATCGTTTTCCGTGGTCTATCGCTAAATTGCTCGTACAGTTGCTTCTACACTGCTAGCTGCTGTTCTAGTGATTCTTTTCAGAAGGGACGAGGGCTCTTGTGCAGTGTACCAATTTTTCGCTTTCATGTCGGTGAGTTTTGGTTCTTTGGATTTCTTTTTTGTTTTGATGGAATCTTTGCATTTCATAATTGCCGTAATTGTCAATTGTGATAACTCATCCATAAACGGATGTAAATCGAGTGGATGAGCAATAATGTTGTTGCCGACTTAACAAAGGGAATGCCAAAATATCTATGAGATGTCCTCCATTAATCACAAATAAACCGAGGTTTTAAAAAAAAAGTCAAAGTAAAATGGAAAGAAATGACATACAGAGATAATAAAATGGTTCGGACAAGAAGATGCCCTTTTATTGCTTCTTATATTCTACAGGGCGTTGGTTTTGAAAATACAAAATATGTTATGTAGAACCAAACATTATACATAACACAAAATTTAATGTTTTAAATAAAAAGATACTAGAACGTTGCGACGCGCTTCATTACTCAATGGTATGAGATAAATGATATTCTCGTTTCAATTTTTTACCACCAGGATCGTTCCCCAAAGTTGATATTACAATTTAAAAAGCTTGTTTTGTATTTTACCACAGTACACTCTCAAAAGCACACAACAAATATGGCGAACCAAAACGCTTGCTGAAAAGTTCAAAAGCTGCGCTACCAAATACTATGCAAGAATCACTCGGGAAAATCTTGCATGCAATGGAAAAGCTGCTCTCGCAGCTTATGAAACCTTGCACGAGTTTTCTTTCTGAATTTCGAGCTTGCACAAAAATAATCTTGCAATAAGTGGTGGTAAGCCTCGTGCCCACTATACGCATCGTTTTGCTTGAGGTAGCAAATAACTGATTGATTTAATTTAAAACCCGTTTGAACTGCATCGAAAAAAAATCGTTTCAAATAGGTTAATGCATAAAAAATGGCGCTTACTGATCATCATATTCTGGCAACGTGTTGCAAAACAACATAAGGATAAAATGAGAAAAATTAGTGCGCTCGCTGGCGGAGGCAATACACAACGAATTTCCGGTCGTGCTCGCACCAACCACGAACGGTGACGTACGCAACGCTGCTGGGTTAGGAAACTGTCGCCTGCGAAGAAGCACCTCCGGTGTGATCGGGCCGGAGATACTTTCATTATTGCATTACTTTGTTGCATCGATGAATTTAAGATCTGCTGGTTCCGCAGTGTTACGAACGGCGAATGCAATACGTACTCAGGTATGTTCACGCTAGTGCAAGCAATTCATGTGCGTGGAGCATGGTTGGAATGCTAATGCAAACCATAGCTTAAATTATTGTTCGAATGAAACCGATCGGAATTGAATAGATTCGTTTAGACTTTTAGATGGTATTCATTGTTTTATTCGGTTAGCTCCGAACTAAAAAGGAATATTGAATAATCTAAATTAAATAACAATATTGATTTACCACTTTAAAAACATTCATTTGATTAAAATGAGTATGAGTAAAATGAGTAATGTTTTAAGTAAAGTGGTGAAATTTTACAAACAATTTGTTCAACCAAAAAAGGCTAAATTAAAAATAAATCTTCAAATCTTTAAGTCTTCTACCCCATGAATCTTGACTCTTCTTTAAACCAGTTATGAATCATCAGTGTTCACTCCACCAAAATCGCTCACCCCAGCATCAATCGTACCCGGGGGCTTTGAAATTCTGCCGTGGCGTTAAGCTGCGCCTCAAATACATAGATTAAATTCAATTAATTCTGACTTTTCCTGGCTCAGCTTTCACCTCGTTCGCCGACGCGCCCGTTTGTAAAACAGCGTCGAAAGTGCATTGCGTTCGTTACAAGGTGCAGTAAATTTTATTGTCCACTATCGCCAATTTGATTCTAGCCTGCGTGGTCGCTTTTCGTTGGGATCGTAAAATCAACCGAACGATATAGCTCGTCCCGGGGCGATATTAAATTTGTAACATTTGATGAAAACTATGCTGGCGCCAAGCTGCGACATTTTAGTGCGCTCGCTGGCGGAGGCAATACACAACGAATTTCCGGTCGTGCTCGCACCAACCACGAACGGTGACGTACGCAACGCTGCTGGGTTAGGAAACTGTCGCCTGCGGAGAAGCACCTCCGGTGTGATCGGGCCGGAGATACTTTCATTATTGCATTACTTTGTTGCATCGATGAATTTAAGATCTGCTGGTTCCGCAGTGTTACGAACGGCAACTACAATACGTACGCAGGTATGTTCACGCTAGTGCAAGCCACAAAATGAACTCATATACTCCGCAGGGTGATATGCGTTACGCTTTCTGTTTCCTATTCGTTCGCTTGCAAATTACTGGTGAAGCTATTGTGGTTGGCTCGTACCGTGAGATCGATTTCGTTTAATGTACATCATAAAAACTATGATCGTTATTGGCGCCGCGTTCAATTCACAGGTGTTGGTTTTGCACAGCACAGTGCGATGAAGGAGTCAAACGCCGTACACTATAGTTACATTGAACGTTTGCAAATGTTATTGAATATATTATTAACATGTGTGACCTGTGGTTTCATGGTAAAACTTTTTACTGCATGCAGGCCATACGAGCATCCTCGCTGTAAAGGTGGATGTTTGGGTGGGTTGAAAAAATACTTTCAGTTGAACAAGGTTTCCGATTCCACTAGAAGCACCGACAACAATGTGAACTCGAATTCAGTGAAAGCGATAATGATGTACGGATTCCTTTGTCACACAAAAGCCAATGTTGTGCAACATGGTTGGGGCGTTATATGTGCCAGGAAACCATATTAAATAAAAGTGATTGTTTCATTTTGATTCCATTCAAACTTTTAACAAAGATTCGTGAAATAACGCCTGCATCACATACAATTTGGACGTATACAAACATTTATTTTGGCACCTCCTGAGGCAATGTATCAAACTTTTGACAGCAATTGATAGATATTTTTGCTTATTTTTTAAGAAACATTGTGACAATGAAGATAAAGGAGGCCTTGCATTTTCTGGTCAGTTATGCTTGGAACATTAAAGTCAGTTGCCCGTAGTCACTGTTCTCAAGAGGTCACTTCAAGGTTTTAAAACATTTACCAAGAACGTCGTTGCTTTCAGGTAGCCATTGCATAATATTAATATAACTTTAATGATTCGAGTACTTACTTGCTGTTTCTTGCTGAAAACGAGAAGAAAAATGATGCTTTAAACTTGATCTTGAGGCGCAGCTTCATTACTCAATGGTATGAGATAAATGATATTCTCGTTTCAATTTTTTACCACCAGGATCGTTCCCCAAAGTTGATATTACAATTTAAAAAGCTTGTTTTGTATTTTACCACAGTACACTCTCAAAAGCACACAACAAATATGGCGAACCAAAACGCTTGCTGAAAAGTTCAAAAGCTGCGCTACCAAATACTATGCAAGAATCACTCGGGAAAATCTTGCATGCAATGGAAAAGCTGCTCTCGCAGCTTATGAAACCTTGCACGAGTTTTCTTTCTGAATTTCGAGCTTGCACAAAAATAATCTTGCAATAAGTGGTGGTAAGCCTCGTGCCCACTATACGCATCGTTTTGCTTGAGGTAGCCAATAACTGATTGATTTAATTTAAAACCCGTTTGAACTGCATCGAAAAAAAATCGTTTCAAATAGGTTAATGCATAAAAAATGGCGCTTACTGATCATCATATTCTGGCAACGTGTTGCAAAACAACATAAGGATAAAATGAGAAAAAAATAAACAGGTTTTGAAAAATTATGCTAAGAGCATAATTAACATATTGCAATTGAGAACCATTGTTAGTATGAAAGTCAAAATTAGAAAAATTATGGCAATTTTCTAAAAATAAAGAAACAGAAACGATGTACCTCACTTTACTTACCTGTTCCTGTCATTTTTGTCCCATACTACCACTGTCTCCTACGCTCATTACGTTCATCTCATCAGGTTCTTCTGTCGTCTACTGTCACAAAATGAACTCATATACTCCGCAGGGTGATATGCGTTACGCTTTCTGTTTCCTATTCGTTCGCTTGCAAATTACTGGTGAAGCTATTGTGGTTGGCTCGTACCGTGAGATCGATTTCGTTTAATGTACATCATAAAAACTATGATCGTTATTGGCGCCGCGTTCAATTCACAGGTGTTGGTTTTGCACAGCACAGTGCGATGAAGGAGTCAAACGCCGTACACTATAGTTACATTGAACGTTTGCAAATGTTATTGAATATATTATTAACATGTGTGACCTGTGGTTTCATGGTAAAACTTTTTACTGCATGCAGGCCATACGAGCATCCTCGCTGTAAAGGTGGATGTTTGGGTGGGTTGAAAAAATACTTTCAGTTGAACAAGGTTTCCGATTCCACTAGAAGCACCGACAACAATGTGAACTCGAATTCAGTGAAAGCGATAATGATGTACGGATTCCTTTGTCACACAAAAGCCAATGTTGTGCAACATGGTTGGGGCGTTATATGTGCCAGGAAACCATATTAAATAAAAGTGATTGTTTCATTTTGATTCCATTCAAACTTTTAACAAAGATTCGTGAAATAACGCCTGCATCACATACAATTTGGACGTATACAAACATTTATTTTGGCACCTCCTGAGGCAATGTATCAAACTTTTGACAGCAATTGATAGATATTTTTGCTTATTTTTTAAGAAACATTGTGACAATGAAGATAAAGGAGGCCTTGCATTTTCTGGTCAGTTATGCTTGGAACATTAAAGTCAGTTGCCCGTAGTCACTGTTCTCAAGAGGTCACTTCAAGGTTTTAAAACATTTACCAAGAACGTCGTTGCTTTCAGGTAGCCATTGCATAATATTAATATAACTTTAATGATTCGAGTACTTACTTGCTGTTTCTTGCTGAAAACGAGAAGAAAAATGATGCTTTAAACTTGATCTTGAGGCGCAAATTTGAAGTATCCCCATAAAATATCTAGTGCGCCACTTAAACTGATGAAATACTTGAAAGCACGTCCGAAGCTATCCATCACAAACTGGTTGAAGTGACAAAGCGAAAGTGTAGACAATAAATTTTCACACTCATTACCACCCTTACGTTCCTTGGGGCGATAAATTTGATTAGCAACCACCCCTAAGTTCAACGTTGCGGCCAGACAGCAAACAACCCGCTGCTTCCTCACCTGCAGCACCCAGGTCCACTGTTGAAGTCTTTCATGTATCGACACCGTCGGATTCGTTCCGGGCATCCAGGGAACCAAAACAGCGTCGAAAGTGCATTGCGTTCGTTACAAGGTGCAGTAAATTTTATTGTCCACTATCGCCAATTTGATTCTAGCCTGCGTGGTCGCTTTTCGTTGGGATCGTAAAATCAACCGAACGATATAGCTCGTCCCGGGGCGATATTAAATTTGTAACATTTGATGAAAACTATGCTGGCGCCAAGCTGCGACATTTTAGTGCGCTCGCTGGCGGAGGCAATACACAACGAATTTCCGGTCGTGCTCGCACCAACCACGAACGGTGACGTACGCAACGCTGCTGGGTTAGGAAACTGTCGCCTGCGGAGAAGCACCTCCGGTGTGATCGGGCCGGAGATACTTTCATTATTGCATTACTTTGTTGCATCGATGAATTTAAGATCTGCTGGTTCCGCAGTGTTACGAACGGCAACTACAATACGTACGCAGGTATGTTCACGCTAGTGCAAGCAATTCATGTGCGTGGAGCATGGTTGGAATGCTAATGCAAACCATAGCTTAAATTATTGTTCGAATGAAACCGATCGGAATTGAATAGATTCGTTTAGACTTTTAGATGGTATTCATTGTTTTATTCGGTTAGCTCCGAACTAAAAAGGAATATTGAATAATCTAAATTGAATAACAATATTGATTTACCACTTTAAAAACATTCATTTGATTAAAATGAGTATGAGTAAAATGAGTAATGTTTTAAGTAAATTGGTGAAATTTTACAAACAATTTGTTCAACCAAAAAAGGCTAATTTAAAAAAAAATCTTTAAATCTTTAAGTCTTCTACCCCATGAATCTTGACTCTTCTTTAAACCAGTTATGAATCTTCAGTGTTCACTCCACCAAAATCGCTCACCCCAGCGTCAATCGTACCCGGGGACTCAAATACATAGATTAAATTCAATTAATTCTGACTTTTCCTGGCTCAGCTTTCACCTCGTTCGCCGACGCGCCCGTTTGTCCATGATCCGGTGGCACCAGCATCAGCAAAGTTGGATCCACGGTTGATCAGGTTCCGCGAGTGGATCGCAAATTTTCCCGCCGGTATCATGCAACGTTTTCCTGTGCGAAGCATCAACCGCCTGGTAGTTGCTTCAGCGTGCAGTGGACGGGGTAGAAAAAACCCCCGACTGCAGGATTTTATAACGTTTTCCTTGTTTTTCGTTCCTTCCTTGTTTTTTTTTTGCTACAAATGCATTGCGCTTCCTTCCGAATGGCAGCGAAAGCGAAGCAACGCGACGTGATCATCTGCAACCACGGCAGGGTGAATGATGAAAGTAAAATTAAATTTAGATCCCGCCATTAGTCGTTCGCGGTAATATTTCACCGGAGCGTCCGGAAATCCTGCAGGGGAGGAGGGGGGGGGGGTATGTGAGTTTGCCGACCGCGAAAGTATACGAACCGCACCACCCACCCACGGAAGGAGAGCATGCTAAAGCAAACCTAATGGAATTATCCACTTCTATGCACCCCCGACCTGCCACCGGCGGTTGCAGTGGGGGCTGCCAAGTTCCCTAACCCCAAATCACCCCTCCCCCTTCACACCACTCGGAAACACGGCGGAAAGTGTTTGCCTGTGGGTGCTTTCTTCTGTCACTTGCACTGTCAGTTGCAGTGGTTATGGTGCCTTTTTTCGCATTTTCTCACGTCATTCATCGCTTTAGCGTAAGCGATTTCTACTGATAAAAGATTTAATTAGAAAAAGAACAACGCCGCACCAATCGCACGCTCACCCGGAAGCAAGCAAGCAGATGCTATGAGTTTGCTATTTTTGTTGTTCGCCGAGAATAAAGTTTTACCCGGGAGAGAATTCATGAAGGTGCGAGATATCGATTTTTCGAGCGGTGTTTTCGGAAGTCGTTTTTTTTTCTTCTCACGAAGACGATTGGGTATCTTGTGAATGAGCTCAAAAACAATACATTTGATAGAGTATGGCGTGCAGCAACAATAAACTCTTAACCATAAAAACAACTGAAATTATTGTTTACATTTTTTAATTTTTAGTCATGTTCCAAATCATTATAAAAATTTCATCATGATCGAGAATGTTCGAGAATATTTTTCAATCATTGGAAATTGGAATTATCGAAATTCATTTATTCGTAGTCACTAGATACACTTACTCCAACTACCTAATCTGAGCCTATCCAAAGAAGTACAGTTCCAAGAACGGAAAAACTGTTGCGCATAGAGCCATTGCAACAGCAAAATCCTATTTCTCACTAACGCGTCCAGCCTTCACGCATCCAGCACATCCTAACAGCTCGTACGCATTTCCATACACGCTGCGTGATGTCTAATCACGAAACACTTTCGTTTGTTCAGTCACGCACAGCATGTGGCATTAGGCCGTCTGCATATCTCGTGTCACACAAAGGCGGTTGAGGCAGCAACTTCGTAACTCACATCACATCATGCATGCCTTGCCGGTCGTGCCGGTGAAAGTTTCAATGCCATGAATTCTCGTCTCGTATGCACGTTGCTTTCCCACTCGCAGGCGGTAGATCTCCAATCCGGCATTACTTTATCCTTCTCTCTACGGGCTCTCGTGTACGGATCCGTTAAACGCTGTAGATTTCAGTCCCCATATGCCAGCATCTGTTGGAGAAGAAACTTTTTTCTTCCGTAATGCCTACTTATGCAACTACGACACTCCCGAGCAATTACCGCCGTGGGTGGGTTCGGCAGCTATCACATACTCCGGCAGCCAAACGTGTACATGACCACTGAGGTGGTAGCACCCGGTCGGGAGTTTGCTGCTAATTAAACAAATTAATTGTTGTTGTGTCTTCTGTCACCGGTTTCGCTGTCCTCGTTGGCGTGATTGTGTCAACAGATTGCTTCTGCCCATTGAGCCTTAATCAGTTTTCCTACTCATTGTGACAACCGGAAACATGGTAGTGGGGGAGGAGGAAGAGGAGGGGGGGTATGTGAGTTTGCCGACCGCGAAAGTAGTGCTCTCACATGTCGCGCTATGCTGCGGGCAATAAATACATGTTTCGGGTGTGATTCTCACCCCGGGCCGTCGTACTTGGCTGGGGATGCAACTACGACACTCCCGAGCAATTACCGCCGTGGGTGGGTTCGGCAGCTATCACATACTCCGGCAGCCAAACGTGTACATGACCACTGAGGTGGTAGCACCCGGTCGGGAGTTTGCTGCTAATTAAACAAATTAATTGTTGTTGTGTCTTCTGTCACCGGTTTCGCTGTCCTCGTTGGCGTGATTGTGTCAACAGATTGCTTCTGCCCATTGAGCCTTAATCAGTTTTCCTACTCAATGGGTGATGCTGATGCTGCTTTTGGCGGTGCGGCGGGAGTTAGATTGACACAAAAAGCCTCTGGTGCCGATGGGTCGCGTTTGTGCGAACAGAACCATCGGCGTAAAGCCAGTCGAGCGGGATTCTTTATGTGACGCTGGCGCTGGGTGCGAAGTGAGAAGAATCCGTTCTTTTGAAACAACATTTGCATAACAAACAATGACGGGGCGTGCTCTCACATGTCGCGCTATGCTGCGGGCAATAAATACATGTTTCGGGTGTGATTCTCACCCCGGGCCGTCGTACTTGGCTGGGGATGCAACTACGACACTCCCGAGCAATTACCGCCGTGGGTGGGTTCGGCAGCTATCACATACTCCGGCAGCCAAACGTGTAC
>KZ071131.1:138350-153522 GCA_002091845.1 Anopheles cracens | reverse complement strand
ACGCTCGGCCATATTTGTCCCATCCCGCGCGTACCTGTGTGTTGGTGTGTGTGTTACAAAACTGGCTATGCGCGACGATGCGTCACCACCTGCACAAAAGAGCACCGCAGCAGGATGTAGACGACATAACAACACACCACTAGAACAATAGACCGTACACAGCTGCGTATCGATTGGGGCAAATGAACTGCAAGGGAATTTCCGAGTGCATTTCTTTCTCACCTGCCGTTCCAAACACGCTCGTATTTGATGTTGTTCACTGTTCACTACGATGGGAAAAACACACGGCACGGTAAAGAAGCACTTGCGCGGGGGTCGAAGAAGAAACAGTGTAGATTTTGAGCAGATTAAAGCACACAACGCGTAATGTTTGGGCTCGCTTTAATCGGCTTGCGTTGCGCCGTTCTCGGTTGCGCTACTGTATGCCTGTTGGTGACGAAGATGAAGTGCACCTTCATTCACAACACTGCAGCACCACTCAATATTGCCTTCTAACTAGCTGGTGTAGTTAATTTTTACTCGATTTTACTCGCACGATCGACGGACGGACCACTTGGCGATCCGCTTCGCTCGAACGTTGGATAAAAAAACAAAAACAAAGTAAACAATGGAAAAGAAGTAAATAAAAATTGGCAGCTACGAAGAGTACCGAGCGTGTTCGAAAAACCGAAGTTTGGATACAATTCGAAGATGGTTTCGAACAACAACAAGAAAAACCGTTCCGTTTACGAAAACACCAGCTGCTGAAATGTAGTTTTTATTGGTTTCTAAGCGGTTATTAGCTAAATTGAAAATAAATGTAACTCAATTAATAAACAAGATTGAATTTGACAGCGATTTTGAGTCGTTTTACACTGCGCTTGCTAACACACCAAGGGCAAAACTGAAAAAGCTTGCGGAAACGGAGCTTTCAAGCGTTTCGAAGCAGTAAGCTTCAATTATGGAGCATGTTTGCTTACACTGCCTGCAGGTGTCGCTAGCAACCCGCATCTTTTACGAAGGCTTTCGAAACAGTTGCACGCTGTGCCTCATCAATAGATGGAGCTGTATTACGCATTTTGAACTCGTGCAAAATTTCATGGAAAAGGCAAAAACGAGAAACGCAGTACCATTTTGAGGCCCTACTACATGAAGCGCTACGTGTATTATTTACAAACGAGTAGAATTGCGTGTCATGCTTAATGTGTAGCCAATTGTCAACTTGTCATTAAGAAATACTCTTTGTTGTTGAATCTATAAAGGCGAAGAACTGGACATGAATACATAAAAAGATGAACTGTCAATAGTATCTAACTAATGTATTGTCTAGAATATATCTTTCCAGTAAAGAGAGCCGAGTAGAAGTCTAGAGGGTGGTAGGAAGATATTTTGTCTCTATAAGCATATGAATAACTTTAGTCAATCACCAGTTCGTCTAGCTAGAATCAATTAGATGAATCCTGATAGTCCACCAGACATCAATCATCCCACTCCAATGTACGGGGCAAGGCATATTAACAATTACCACTTAGAGCTAAGGCATAAGCGCTAAGGCTGTTTGTCTACTCCCTATGTTGCATAACGTGCAATGGTTTTGATTTCCCTGCGGGGTATGACCATTGAATGTTAATGTCAGCAAACGTGTGAGTTTACCACAAAGTTAATTGGCGTTGCGTAACCGAAAGACCTCCAATGTGTTGCAGCTTGCAATTTCAAATTGTCGCCGAATCTATCACTTTACACATTGCCAGCACAATCAGCGCCGTGTAGCTCTCGCTGTTGGTCTTGCTCTTGCATCTCGACCGAGAGAGTCAGAGACTTCAACGCTGGCATAAACGTGGAACAATAGGATACGTCGGTTTTTTCTCCTTCGAAATAATGTTTCTGACACCGGATGGTAGTGGTAGTGGTGGAAAGAGAAAACCTAAAGGAATAAAATAGTTATTAAATCACATTAAACATAGTTTATTTCAGTTGCGGTTCTTTACAAACTTTCTTGGATATGTACAGAAAAATGCCGCTGGTAATGCGCATGCACCGTAATATCCATAACGAGCACTTTCAAACACCTGCGACGGGTGGAAATTCCGACACATCTCGAATTGTTGCGAACCGAAACCGATACAATGCAATCTTTGCACACTTCAAGATTTATAGCGCCCCAAAAGACCCGCGTCCCAAATTCACAGATGAAACAAATGCCGAAAAGTCATCACACAACCAGGTAGACACCTCCGACGGCCATCGTATTCCCGAACGGAATGAATCGTAAACCCAACGCGACAGGCGAATCTGGCCCATCGACATGCGTACTGCAGCTTTCTCAGGCCCCACACTCAGGTTCTCTCGCAGAGTCGTAAAGTTTTTGAATGAAACCATTTTATGGAAACCATGCAGCAGGCCATGGTGGAGCCATGTTTCAGACGGGAAGACAGGCCTTCGGCATGGCCCACTGCGTGTGGGGTTTGCATTGTCAATGACCATTTTTCGTTCAAGCTCAGAAGAATCTGGAATCATTTTGAATCCATTTAATTTCGTTCAAAACTATGAACAAATTAGGAGAGCGTGTATGCGATGGCAAATATTAATGTTACGGGCCACTTTCGTTTCATGTTCTCGGCATTTTTCCATGCTTTCTAGCTGAACATCCGTACAGATATGTGGCTCAACGATGTGGGGCTGCAGCGAAGATGCGTAACAGAAGCAAGAAAAAGAAAGAGAGAGTGGAGAGGTTTTAAACTAAGTACTGAGAGAGAAAGGGTGATATTGCACAGTAGGTGCATTTTTTTTTACAAACCATCGGAAATAACTGATATCATTTCCTTTTCGTTGTTTATCGTGCAAATTGCTTCGAGTGAATCGTGTGGTTCCACTTGACGCGCATTTAAAAGTTAATCTTTACGTTAATTTCAATTATTTGACTCATTCGTCCCAGTTTAAATGCTTATAAATGATGTTTTCAACTGTGTTAATTTTGTTTTTGAACATTGAATTGAGTTCCTGATGATAATTCACAACAAATAATTATTGTAACCTAAGCGAAACATAATTGATGAAAGAACGCGAATCGTTTAAAAAGCGATATTTACCTACAGCCTCTAAATACAACAGAAACCATAAACATAAATCTATAAACATATAAGAACTCGTGGCCACGACGAGTGAGCACAGCGTGAGAAACGCTTTCGGCGAATAACGGAATGAATCGTAAACCCAACGCGACAGGCGAATCTGGCCCATCGACATGCGTACTGCAGCTTTCTCAGGCCCCACACTCAGGTTCTCTCGCAGAGTCGTAAAGTTTTTGAATGAAACCATTTTATGGAAACCATGCAGCAGGCCATGGTGGAGCCATGTTTCAGACGAGAAGACAGGCCTCCGACATGGCCCACTGCGTGTGGGGATTGCATTGTCAATGACCATTTTTCGTTCATGCTCAGAAGAAACTGGAATCATTTTGAATCCATTTAATTTCGTTCAAAACTATGAACAAATTAGGAGAGCGTGTATGCGATGGCAAATATTAATAGGGTCTCCCCTCAGCTGTCTATCTAGTAAATGACCCATGTTGTACGGGAATATTGTTCTCCAAATCGATTTTACTAAAGAAGCGCCGATAATGTTTGAAAAGATTCGATTCTAGCTCGTTTTTGCTGGGATTTAATTGAGCGTGTGACCAAACAATCAGGTCTTTCCTTGAAGCTTTACTTCATCCTTGCCCAAAACGCAAGAGACGTTTGAAGTGTGGAAGCGTATATCAATAAGAGAAGATGAGAGGAAATGTAGGATGACGAGGAAATGAAGATAGACGAACAGTGGAGTCTCTGTGGTCAAGGTATAAAACGTAAGATGAAACGAGTTACGGGTTACGAAGAATAGCTTCTCATTTTTAAGCCCTACAACGATAGACAACGACAAAGGCTCTGTCAAGAACACTGAACAAAGTCTATTTTGGTAGACTACCGATCACTGATTTCAGTGCAACGTTGAAGCACGATTCCTAAAGAGGTTTATCCAGTAACTATTCACTTTGCTATTTAAGACACCCATCCGACTTAAAACCTCAAAAACTACTTGTCTTGTAGCATTTATTGACACGCCTTTGTTTGGGCACAAATGATATCTTGTATAGGGGCATCTCGAGATTAGAAGCAACCAATTGACAGGCTGGTAACTTTGCATTACACGAGGTATGCTACCATTCATCCCTGCATCAACTGCAAGCTTATCTGAGGCTCGACACCGCAAACCGCACCTTCTACCATATTGTGTTTCATTATTTTGTGTTTGTTTCGTTCTTTTAGTTGTTTTACTTTCGCTTAGTTTCCGTTTCGCTTCGCCAACGTTCCGATACCACCGAACCCACCTGTGAAGCGAGAAAACAAAAAAACCACGCACCCAGCGTCATGTGCTACTGACCGCCATTTTGGAAAAGTGCAAAACCGCGAGAAAAGCTGCCAGCGGATAAGTTCTCTGTTACCTCGCACCAGCGGTCGCGCCTTGTTGCCGGTACCGTACCCAACCCGCCTCGGCTGCCCGCTCGGGAACCGACCCTGGAAAATGATGATGGCCGCCATTTTGCCGCGGCGCGAACGTGTCGCGGAAGGTGCGGATCCTGCCGCGAGTGAGTGCGGTGAGAGCCGCAGTAGTGCGTGGGGCAACCGTTTGGAGCAGGCGCCACCACGGCCCGAGCGGACTCCGAGCGACGGAGTGTCCTCGAGGTGCGTTGCAGCGGTGGTGCCGGTGGAGGAGGAGGTGAAGGAGGAGTCCGGGACCGGGAGGATTTTCTTCATAGTTGAATGAGTTTTCCGGATTCCGGCCGACCGGATAGAAAGAGTGCGTAGTGGCCATGGGTTTCGCCCAGCCCTAACCCCCCGGCGGGGGCAACCGCTCCTCCTCCACCGCTCCACGTCCCAGCCGCAGGCCACAGGTTTCGCGGCTCGCGGCAAGTGCACCGTGCAGCGTACCATGGGACGCCTTGTATAGTGCAGCGCGAAAGGATTTTACGCCACGCGTGCGGTTCAATTTGCATCTTTTGTTTTGTAGTTTTAGGTTCCTCGTCGTTGCTTTGCTTCGTTAAGTTCTCTTCCTTCTTTTTTCAACCCCAAAATTGCGAAACAAAAGGGTGCGGTTTTGCTGCGAAGATTAGTGCGACGACGTTCCGACAAGATGGTGCACGTGTGTGGAGTGACAGTGTTGTAACACGACGCATCAAAGTATGCGGTGTGGGCGGCAGTTCTTCGGTTGTGAGCCTCCCTGCACTGCGTGTGTTGTTGCAAGTGGCGAGTGATCCAGGCGAAAGATGGTGGAAAGTGTTCTGTGATAGCCACCTGGTGGATTGTTTGTTGTGATAAATGGACGACAGTGGCCGTGTTTCCCTTCCTGCGTACAGCGAACACCTTCTCAGCACCGTCGACGCCATGATGTTTGCTACTGCGACGAAAGATTGCTTCCGTGCCGTACCGATTGCCTGAGAGCGACACCGCAAACCGCACCTTCTACCATATTGTGTTTCATTATTTTGTGTTTGTTTCGTTCTTTTAGTTGTTTTACTTTCGTGTGCATATTCGCGAGACAGCAAAGAAAACGCTCGGCCATATTTGTCCCATCCCGCGCGTACCTGTGTGTTGGTGTGTGTGTCCAAGTTTTCCTTCATAGTTGAATGAGTTTTCCGGATTCCGGCCGACCGGATAGAAAGAGTGCGTAGTGGCCATGGGTTTCGCCCAGCCCTAGACAGTGTAGATGGTACGTTGTTACTGGTGGCAAAGGTTATTGAAGTAGTTGAACATTACTAACTCAACCTAGCCGACTTCATTTGTATGATAATAATTACGACTTTATTGAACGATTAGCGTTCATGAGTTGACATATTTTAAAGCTCACTTGCTTAGTATCACCAATCAAGAACTGTTTTGACATCTCTTGCCGGGTAACGTAGCTACGAAGTATTGGCCGTGACTTTCGATTATATCAGTAAAGTTTTATTTAAAACATCCAAACTTGCTGTCCGAATGAGAACTTAGAGACTTATACAAATCTATCCAATTTCTGAGTTTTTGCAAAAAAACTTGCATCTGCTTCGCATTTTTTTCTAACGATTTCAAACAATCGGCTTAACAGATGTATAGTAACATTTTAATGCAAAAACATGATAATTTTACATGCGTTCCTGCATCACCAGAACGACTCGTCTTATGAAGAAAAAATATTTTCTCAAACGGCAAAACGCATAAAAATGATAAGGTCATGAGAACTATTTAAAACACTTCTCTTGGCGCGAAGCTTGTCGTGCGGAGCACTTCAAATTTAATAAACACAGATCGCTACCCCCGGTAGACACATTATTTCTGCCACTGCGGACAACATAATACCAGCGGCCAGACTTTTCCTTCTGCCCCTATTGTTTACTGTGCGCGATCGTAGCATAGGTTCATACGCAGACCTCTCCTCAAGCGAGTATGAGCGAGAGAGAGAGAGAGAGAGAGCCCCTGCGAGAACTACAATTATGCAACATCTCCAGCGCGGTCAACGCGGTAACGCTTGATAGGAGTTTAATGTGCGAGTTCGGAGCCCTGAGCATTAATCAAGCCCCAGCAGACTCGCTTTTCCACACGATGGAAGCGTAGCTTAAGCGAATCAAAACACAAAACAATGGGCCCAAAGCGACAGTACCATGGACTGTGCGGTTGAGCTGACTGCGTTGAGGTTAGATTTACCCTCGCTTCGCCATGTCCACGCAAGACATCCAAGACACCGAAAGCGAAAAGGGAGGGAAAGGTTCTACATCATCATCGCACCAACATGATGGCTCTCTATGGATGGAAAACTTTGTTGTTCGGTCTTTTTTTTGCACAGAATGGGCACCCTTCAGCGGTGGCAACCCACGTGGAAATTAACACACAAAGCGCTGGAAGGAATTTATTACGCTCCTTAGCTCCCTTGCTCGGACGGACGGGGTGCTTTAAGTGATCATAAATTTTATAATACCGAACCGGTGTAGTAAAGTTTATAGAGCCCTACCGTTTTGTTACCGTGTTTACCCTAAATCGAATTTAGCTGGCTAGATGGTGTATTGGCTCCGTTTCGGTGAGAAGAAAGCAACAAATGAACAAAACAAAACGTTTAAGACCCATCTCAGTATGTGCTTATCTTGATTTTGTGGTATCGTTTTTATTACCTTTCAATATGAAACCTCATCATGCGACAGTGTAGATGGTACGTTGTCACTGGTGGCAAAGGTCATTGAAGTAGTTGAACATTACTAACTCAACTTAGCCGACTTCATTTGTATGATAATAATTACGACTTTATTGAACGATTAGCGTTCATGAGTTGACATATTTTAAAGCTCACTTGCTTAGTATCACCAATCAAGAACTGTTTTGACATCTCTTGCCGGGTAACGTAGCTACGAAGCATTGGCCGTGACTTTCGATTATATCAGTAAAGTTTTATTTTAAACTTCCAAACTTGCCGTCCGAATGAGAACTTAGAGACTTATACAAATCTATCCAATTTCTGAGTTTTTGCAAAAAAACTTGCATCTGCTTCGCATTGTGTTACGATGAGCCTTCAACCATCTATCGATGTTCTACCTAACCGTACAGCATCCGATTTAACACGATCATCGACATCCATTCGTTTTCCTTGGAAAAATCCCCACCACTGACCGAATGACTCAGTAAACCTGATGTTTGAACACCTGCACAGCGATTCTATTTTTTGTCTCCACCTCTTAAAACTGCCGCTCGATCACACACAAGCGAATCGTCTTCACGGGAAGTCTGTTGCGTCAATTACTTCGCCTCGCCAATGAGCGAGACGAGCACAATCTTCCTTTCACTTTTCATGCCCCTTCCACAGGGACAGCGCAAGGTTCCGCTTCTTGCGATTTGTGTGTCAAGAAGCGAAGTTGTGTGCATCCGTTTGTGAAGTGGAGCTTGCAATTGCGTTAATCGAACGGAGCACTTCAACAAAAGCTAACTCGCTGATGTTAATGCAGCAATGCTTCACGTGGTCCGCTCAGGAATTGAGCAGAAACTTCTCTCCGCGCTCGGAGCACCGGTTAAAATCACCCATGCGTGCAACCGCCGATAACCTCCAGCCACTAATTTTAGCTTTCGCATGCGGCGCAACATAAGATATTCCGTGTAGCCGCTGCGCTAGTGTCGCTACCACCAGACACACGCTCCGGTAGAAGCGCGCAGACAGAAAAGGTAACTTGTTTTCTTTCCGTCGCGGTGCGATCTCATTATTGCAAAGTTGCTGTTACGTAAACAGCGCCGAGCGCTGGCGCACCTTCTCTCTCCCAGGTTCCCAAGTTCCCCCTGTGCGTGCGTGTGTGTGTGCGGTTCTATCAAAACCCCTCCCAGCGTACGATGAAAGCGAGTGGATGCCGCTTCCAGCCCTGCTAATTGCAAACCACAACAAAACGCTTGGTGAAAGTAGGCTGTGGAGCGAAAGAAAAAGTATGTCGATCAGCGCCGCGAGAGGCGGGTGACGGACTTAAGGTGGAGGTTGACTTACTCACTTCCGTCAACGTTTTCTTTTGCTTCTTCTGCGCTTTGTATCGCTTGCACGCCTCGTTTTTAAGCATTTCGCTACATCACAATGTGTGGCTGTTTCTGGATATAAAAATCTTGTCTTGCCACCAGAGGCACTCAAACGTGTGGCTGGGCGGGATCGTTGACTTCTCTCTCCGGCATATTTGGCCCGTCGTCTTCGGTGGATTGCCCGTTGCGTAACGTGTTTTGTTGCACTTTAAAGCTGCTCGCTTTAGAGCGTGAGAGATTGTCGGGCGAATGAATGAATTCCGTTGACCCGTGGCGAAGGTCTGCTCGATCGCTGTGGAAAAGGGCCGAGCAACGACGACGGGAGTCGCTGCGGACAGGGATAGTGGAACCAGTTGAGCGGTGGCTTTTGACATTTGTCGTGAAGGGGTACGGCTTGAAATAGGGTATGAACGATGGCCGTAGTTTGACACTGCTCGGCCACTAACCATAAGGATCGCCAGAGAGCACGAGTGCATGAAATAGACTCACTTTGTGGATCAAAAATATTGGACTATAGTTTTGAAATATGATTCCAATTTGTTTCCTCCCTCAGTCTTTTGGTATTTCTCATGTGTTGACCAATTTTTGAAATAGGCAAGTTTAGGGATTAGGCTTATCAGTTCCCGGAGAAAGGAAAGACATTTCTGTTCTCAGCGTATTCAAAATAACATTAATTTGACTTACACTTCTCAAGTCAAGTTAACAAGAGAGAGAAACGGCTGTTATTAAGCACCGCAACTTGTCTAATTGGCATTGCAATCTTTCGTGGCGATTCTTAGACGATGGTGTTACAAGCAAACTTTGTGGAAAATTCCTCAATGAGATATCTCTTGTACTTCTTGAGTGTAGTAGCAGCATTTGAGACATACTATATGTATTGTTTTACGCTTGAGAGTATATTGGTTGTACAAAATCGTTTTCCAAACATTCCAAACACCAAACAAGAACACATCTTTCTCATTATGGAGTTATTTTGAAACTTATATTTCGACTTCCATTATAGTCAGCAGACTCCAATACTCTTTCCAAGTACAATACGTCAAGCAATGGATCAAGCAGTTCTAAACCATTATTAGGCGCTATTCCCAGCACAAAAATCTTACTCACAACATGAAAAAAAGCTAAAAAAAAGTTACATTCTCGGATGTCTCGGATAGCTTATCATTTCCTGCCCGGTAATTGGCTACATCCCATGCGCGGGCGAACGCGAACACGCCCCTGCAGCTGCCGGTGACCGATTAGTTCGGCACGAAGCGTACATAATTAACAGATCATAGACATTCGTCCGTGCGACTCCCGCGCCCGCGGTAAAGGAGGCAATCGGGGGAGAGAAAAACATCGTAAAATTCGTTCCCACTTTCACAGTAAAATTCTCAACGAGCGCGCTAACGAAGAGGGGTGGCCCGTTTTTATTATTCCCAAACCCGGGCGGCTCCCGCAAACCTCCACGGATGTGCGGCTGTTCGCCGTCTCGTAGATAAGACTCGCATAATAACCATATCGATGGTAACCATAACTTCCAGTGAGTGCGGCGCGCTTCAGTGTGTGTGTCCTCGGGGTGAGCATGAGAGGGTGCCGGACACGGAAGCCGGCCAAGCCACCGCCAAGCGCGAACCCGGCAGACACGTGTTGATCGCAAAATTAAGTCATAAATCATAAAGAAGCAATCCCTCCCGTTTACGATGCTCTTGTCCTGGGTGAGCTGAGGGAGGGTCCCAAGCAAGTATCGTTGCAAATTGGAACATACACAGTGGTTTAATGGTGTGGGCTTTTAAATGTGTCCCGGAATATGATTTGTTTCGCAACAAAAGACAGAGATGGAGAAGAAGGTACGCGAATGATGGCACTGAAATCTAAAAAACTATCTTCTATCGATCGGGATTAACTAGTTAAAGGAGATTTGCTTCGGTTTACGTTGCATCCTGTACGAAACAGGATTAGCAGTAATTAATTAAAATCTATTGACTGCGGAGCTGAAATTGTATCCTCTCGCCTTCTTGCAAAAAGGAGTTCTCGTTGGCGTGCTTCCGGGGCGTAGAGTAGTATCGGATATCTACTCTTGCATTATTTTCCACCCTCCAGGCCATTCGCGCCGAAGAAGTAAGACAGCCACAGGGTGCGGGCGTATCCTGGCGACGGGGCATCACGATATGAAAAATTAGTTTTCTCCGGTTCGTTCTTTTATTGTCGGCCCTTTTCTATCCAGCCAGGCCAGGCCAGGCTCTCAGTCGCAGTGAAATTGCACACTGTTTGTGTATGGTGTGCAGGTGTGTAACGGATCATACCCGGGCGAACACATTCCTGGAAGAGGACGAAGAAGCTGCAGCGAGATCGCGGTCGACGAGAGGGCCACGGTGTGGAAGATGATATTCATAGTTTGCCGCGCCCGGTGGCTCGGTGCATTGTGCAGTCGCCGGGACAAATTAAGCGGAAAAGTGGATTCTGTAATGAGACCGGCACGGAAAATGCCGTCACCCCACCGAGCAGAGGATGGAGGGCGAGAAGTTTTTCCCTAGCAAAGGGAGTTTTCCGCTCTACCAGGCCCGGGGTAAACGAATTATTCGAAATGTCAGCTGGGCCGGCAAATGGAGGTTTCAGTTTCTACCGTGCACTGAAAGTTCCCATTACTTTGCTTAACACTTGCAGAAGGAAGAATGGGACGGGTGTAGCTTTAACGTTGTGAGGCTACGTGTGGCACAGGCTCGGAACGGTTGTGATTTGTATTTTTTAAGTAAGTAAGAAGTAAGTAACATTATAAGGATTATTATAACCTCAAAAACTACCTAGCAGAAAGCAAATTATTGTTGATGTATAGTAATTATGCACGATTAAAAGAAGAATTGTTTTCATGGTGGTATCAATAGGATCCTTGTTGTGTAAAATCAGCCATTGTGTCATAGCTAACTAAAAAACTGTTTATTAATATGTTACGCTTTAAAAAAATATGATACAAATACAAAAGATGCGTATATATCCCTCATTACTCCAGGAATACTTACTTTAAATTGTCATGTTTCGTTCAGAGGTTATTAATTGTTTTCAACTTCATAAACTTGTTCGAAAATGGCTTTGAAAAGGACTGTTGTGTTAAAGTACGTAGGGTTATGCAAAAAAATATATCAACAATTATCTATCAATTATATATCACGTTTAAAAGCTAGTCATCGAAAAATAGGTGTAACGAAGATTCTGTTTAAAGCAGAGAGATTGGAAAATTCAGAAAAAATGTTTAAAAAATGTATACTTATACATCACTTAAGTTATTCGAGTGTTAAAAATGGAACACTGACAAAACGACATCCTTTTTCATGCAACGTTTTCATCCTTTCATGTACGAGCGAATGGTGTACTAAGAATCCTACATTTTCGGGCGAAAGCTTAATCATACCCTTTGAATCTTTCACACGACAACAGTTTCGTTGTCTCTTCGCTTGTCATTAGAACTCAAGGGCCAAAGAAAAATAATCGATTCCGAATCGGAAAATAGCAACAATCCGGCCGACCGGCTGTCCCAATCCCGCGTGCACATTATTATGGCGCTCGCTGCCGCTCGGTAACGAGCTCGCCGCTTCCGAATAAATGCCGGTCCCGCTGTCCTCCCGGCGAAGCGCCACAGATTATATCGATAATAATCTCTACCGCCTCCCACCCATCCCGGACCCCACTCCACACACTTCCTCGCCGAACCGTCGTGTGTACCGGGCCGGAAAGAAGTTCATTAAACATTATTAGTTTGGTGTGTGTGTGTGTGTGGCGCGCGCTCGCTCCGGTCGCACATCATATTTTTCCCATTTTTCCTCCTTTCTTTTTTTCTTCTTCTTTTCGCCACCTCCCCCCCGTTAGGGAGAGCCAAAACCCAAAACACAACCCCTCGGCGGGCGGAAGTCATTGCCGAAGTGTGGCTTTTGTGAGCTGCAAGCGAGAAGGAACAAATTCTTGGCAGAGAAAAAGAGAAAAAGAGAGAGAGAGCACCGTTTCTTTACCGAAACGGAAAAATAATGATGCCACATTCGATGGTGGCTCGTGTCGTTTCTGCTGCCGCTCGCCGTATCAATCCCGAACGCAATCTATTAGGGTAAACGGGTGTCGGCACGGTTGCCGGTGATCAAACGACATGCAGTCATGGTAGAACCTTTAAGGAACCTTTTCTAGAGAATTGGGATACAACAAAAAAAAACGGTTGTCCCATTTACATTTCTGAAAAGAGTAGAAACATTGGCAGCAGGACAATCTTCAGCGATGGTATCTACGTATCTGGAACCGTTTAGTAGGACGCACAGCGATCACTCCGTTGAAACGAACCCAACCTGTATCTTTAAATCGCCCGTTAATATGTTGATCAACAGAGTTGCCTACCTTTCATTGCCATCGCAACTTCTCGACGCCTCGTTGCTTCGCAATCATCTCAACGCTCAACGGCAAATCCGAGAAAAAATCGATGAAATACTACACCGAGTGGCAGTCAGCCACTGAGAGATGAAGTCGTCGTTGTTTTGCCGTCGCTGCTCACCGTCGTCACGTCCACGCCGAGCCTCGAGTCCGTTGACGTTTATCAGACAACTCAAGTGCCACCCGGAGGCAGCGAAGTCAAGTTTATTGATTTATCCGATTTTCCATTATGCATTCCGTTTGCCCACGGCACGGGGATAAGGATTACCACCCCGATCGCCCACCCGTTCCTGCCCGTTCGGATGTTGCCGATAGTAGCGGCTGCTGCGGCCCTTTGTCTGGCCTGGCGGCACCGGCGTTGACCTCGCTCTCCCGGCCCAGCCGTCGGCAATTCGGTTGCGTATCGATTGTACGGCAAATATTTGAACGCATTCAATAACTGTCACTCGGAGGTGAAGTTGGAGCCACCCGTCATTCACCGTGGTGGAGATCGGGCGAATTGTAGGGCACCGGTTCACTTTAAGCGGCCGCTTGTCCCTGCTCCTTACGGCCGCATATCTCAAGTTTCCTTTTGCCAGAAAGATGCACTGCAAACGGCGCGAATGCGTTGCGTATCGTCACCCTCACCGAGGATCGTCGTAGGCGCGCGCGTTAATCAATTTTCTCGCCACCGCCAGTCGCGGCAAGTCGTGCCGTGTCTGGGTCGCACGACGATGGGGAACTCGGGCGCATGATTCTGATCTAATTTCCCCCGGAAAAGCGTAATAGGATTTCGCCCGTCGGTCGACCGTCTTTAGCTCGTTTACGGAATTGTCTCTCACCGGGATGCCGGGTGTACACGGGCATGGGTGAGTGGAGTGAATGGTTCATTATCAATGTTGGTATGTGTGAAGGTTTGATACGATAAGGATGTACGAGGGGGGAAAAGGCAGGAGATGGTGCTCCAAACAACCTTTCAAATGTACACATACACTTCGGAGCTTTGGTATTATATACGAGCCGGATCGCTCTAATGCTTGTTTCATAATTCAATGAAGCAGAAGACCCGAAGGTTACCCGTCCGTGTGGATATGGCTGGAGTTAGGTGGAGGTACTGTACGATGCGGTAAAGGCGGATTAATCTTCCAGCGCTGGTTTTGTGTCAGACATCTATTTGCGTTTCTTTGAACATGTTCTATCGGCAATAAAAAGAAATAAACCGTACGAGCATTCGCACTAATAGGACGGAATTTTATTCTGATTCGTATCCTATCAGCCACAGGATCGTTGTTGTTATGTCCAGTAGAAGAACACTTCATATTTGATATTCATGACTTAAACGAAACTATTGACGAAGGTATTGTGCCGTTTGACCTTCGAAGATATCGGGTGATTCTTTTTGTAAAGCCAAATGAACCATCAACTCGCAGTAAATGTTTATTCGAAAAACGTTCACTCTCTAAAAAATCAAAAAAGTTTAACCAGCGTTAACACGTCAAAACGTTGAAACTTTAAAATATTAACTACCATACTTCAAACTTCAGTTTCTTCAGGGTTCACATATCAAACGTATTCCACAGATTTATATTTATATTCGATAAGGTGGTTTGTGTTAAAGCTACAACCATTAACCAGAGTTTGTATTACTCCTGCTAAATAACCTGAGCACTTGTCTTTAAGCCGGATTTTGTCAGGACCTAGGTTAGGATGCTACACCTGATGAGGCATTTGATGGCTTTGATTAATACAAACCACGAGCAATGTATATCATTTGTAGAAAATGCTTTTGCATGAAGTTAAGTCGTATGTAATAGTCCTTAAATGCTTAAGTCGCAAACTCCTTTCATTTCTGCGTTTTAATGTTATTACGGACATGTTCGGGCTAATTACGAAAATGTACTACTGCCAACATATTCAGCAAGGCTATCAGTACTGCAAGATTTACTAGACTCTTTTATTTGATCATTTTACTCTGAACGCTTCATCCACACGTAACCTCCACCTGAGCTGTGTGTCGTCTCTAGCATTCTCTTCAAAAGCATCACTTTTTTATATTGTAACGCATCCACTGTAGCCCCTCAAATTCTTACCTTTTGTGCGCTCGAATGCACCTTACATCCCTGTCGGCTTGGGATGTAAAAATGTAAAACCTCCGATCCGATGCCACCGTGAGGATGAACACGTCCCTTCCGTCCGTCATCGAACGTCCCTTCGAGCCCATTCTCCCTGCCCGGAACTCACCGCCCAGGAAGGGGGCGGAAAATCCATTCAAC
>KZ071131.1:91813-108715 GCA_002091845.1 Anopheles cracens | reverse complement strand
GTACCCGTACCAGTGCTGTATTTCTACAACACTGTCTACAGAACTAGCCCGAACATGTCCGTTATAACATTACAACGCAGAAATGAAAGGAGTTTGTGACTTAAGCATTTAAGGACTATTACATAAGCCTTAACTACATACAAAATCATTTTCTACAAATGATATACATTGCTTGTAGTTTGTATTAATCAAAGCCATCAAATGCCTCATCAGGTGTAGCATCCTAACGTAGGTCCAGACAAAATCCGGCTTAAAGACAAGTGCTCAGGTTATTTAGCAGGAGTAATACAAACTCTGGTTAATGGTTGTAGCTTTAACACAAACCACCTTATCGAATATAAATATAAATCTGTGGAATACGTTTGATATGTGAACCCTGAAGAAACTGAAGTTTGAAGTATGGCAGTTAATACATTAAAATTTCAACGTTTTGTTGTGTTAACGCTGGTTAAACTTATTTGGTTTTTCAGAGAGTGAACGTTTTTCGCATAAACATTTTGTGCGAGTTGAAGGCTTTACATAAAGAATCACCCGATATCTTCGAAGGTCAAACGGCACAAGACCTTCGTCAATAGTTTCGTTTAAGTCATGAACATCAAATATGAAGCGTTCTTCTACTGGGCATAACATCAACGATCCTGTGGTTGATATGGTACGAATCAGAATAAAATTCCGTCCTATTAGTGCGAATGCTCGAACGGTTTACTTCTTTTTATTGCCGATAGAACATGTTCAAAGAAACCCAAATAGATGTCTGACACAAAACCAGCGCTGGAAGATTAATCCGCCTTTACCGCATCTCACAGTACCTCCACCTAACTCCAGACATCTCCACACGGACGGGTAACCTTCGGGTCTTCTGCTTCATTGAATTATGAAACAAGCATTAGAGCGATCCGGCCCGTATATAATACCAAAGCTCCGAAGTGTATGTGTACATTTGAAAGGTTGTTTGGAGCACCATCTCCTGCCTTTTCCCCCCTCGTACATCCTTATCGTATCAAACCTTCACACATACCAACATTGATAATGAACCATTCACTCCACTCACCCATGCCCGTGTACACCCGGCATCCCGGTGAGAGACAATTCCGTAAACGAGCTAAAGACGGTCGACCGACGGGCGAAATCCTATTACGCTTTTCCGGGGGAAATTAGATCAGAATCATGCGCCCGAGTTCCCCATCGTCGTGCGACCCAGACACGGCACGACTTGCCGCGACTGGCGGTGGCGAGAAAATTGATTAACGCGCGCGCCTACGACGATCCTCGGTGAGGGTTGACGATACGCAACGCATTCGCGCCAGTTGCGGTGCATCTTTCTGGCAAAAGGAAACTTGAGATGTGCGGCCGTAAGGAGCAGGGACAAGCGGCCGCTTAAAGTGAACCGGTGCCCTACAATTCGGCCGATCTCCACCACGGTGAATGACGGGTGGCTCCAACTTCACCTCCGAGTGACAGTTATTGAATGCGTTCAAATATTTGCCGTACAATCGATACGCAACCGAATTGCCGACGGCTGGGCCGGGAGAGCGAGGTCAACGCCGGTGCCGCCAGGCCAGACAAAGGGCCGCAGCAGCCGCTACTATCGGCAACATCCGAACGGGCAGGAACGGGTGGGCGATCGGGGTGGTAATCCTTATCCCCGTGCCGTGGGCAAACGGAATGCATAATGGAAAATCGGATAAATCAATAAACTTGACTTCGCTGCCTCCGGGTGGCACTTGAGCTGTCTGATAAACGTCAACGGACTCGTCGCTCGGCGTGGACGTGACGACGGTGAGCAGCGACGGCAAAACAACGACGACTTCATCTCTCAGTGGCTGACTGCCACTCGGTGTAGTATTTCATCGATTTTTTCTCGGATTTGCCGTTGAGCGTTGAGATGATTGCGAAGCAACGAGGCGTCGAGAAGTTGCGATGGCAATGAAAGGTAGGCAACTCTGTTGATCAACATATTAACGGGCGATTTAAAGATACAGGTTGGGTTCGTTTCAACGGAGTGATCGCTGTGCGTCCTACTAAACGGTTCCAGATACGTAGATACCATCGCTGAAGATTGTACTGCTGTCAATGTTTCTACTCTTTTCAGAAATGTAAATGGGACAACCGTTTTTTTGTTGTATCCCAATTCTCGAGAAAAAGTTCCTTAAAGGTTCTACCATGACTGCATGCCGTTTGATCACCGGCAACCGTGCCGACACCCGTTTACCCTAATAGATTGCGTTCGGGATTGATACGGCGAGCGGCAGCAGAAACGACACGAGCCACCATCGAATGTGGCATCATTATTTTTCCGTTTCGGTAAAGAAACGGTGCTCTCTCTCTCTTTCTCTGCCAAGAATTTGTTCCTTCTCGCTTGCAGCTCACAAAAGCCACACTTCGGCAATGACTTCCGCCCGCCGAGGGGTTGTGTTTTGGGTTTTGGCTCTCCCTAACGGGGGGGAGGTGGCGAAAAGAAGAAGAAAAAAAGAAAGGAGGAAAAATGGGAAAAATATGATGTGCGACCGGAGCGAGCGCGCGCCACACACACACACACACACACACACCAAACTAATAATGTTTAATGAACTTCTTTCCGGCCCGGTACACACGACGGTTCGGCGAGAAAGTGTGTGGAGTGGGGTCCGGGATGGGTGGGAGGCGGTAGAGATTATTATCGATATAATCTGTGGCGCTTCGCCGGGAGGACAGCGGGACCGGCATTTATTCGGAAGCGGCGAGCTCGTTACCGAGCGGCAGCGAGCGCCATAATAATGTGCACGCGGGATTGGGACAGCCGGTCGGCCGGATTGTTGCTATTTTCCGATTCGGAATCGATTATTTTTCTTTGGCCCTTGAGTTCTAATGACAAGCGAAGAGACAACGAAACTGTTGTCGTGCGAAAGATTCAAAGGGTATGATTAAGCTTTCGCCGGAAAACGTAGGATTCTTAGTACACCATTCGTTCGCACAGGAAAGGATGAAAATGTTGCCTGGAAAAGGGCATCATTTTGTCAGTTTTCCAATTTTATCACTCGAATAACTTAAGTGCTGTATATAAGTGTACATTTTTTAAACATTTTTTCTGAATTTTTCAATCTCTCTGCTTTAAACAGGATCTTCGTTACACCTGTTTTCCGATCACTAGGTTTTAAACATGATATAGAATTGTAGATAATATTGTTGGTATACTTTTTCGTGTAGTCCTACTTACTTAAACACAACCGTCCTTTTCAAAGCCATTTTCGAACGAGTTTATGAAGTTGAAAACAATTAATAACCTCTGAACGAAACATGACAACTCAAAGCAAGTATTCCTGGAGTAATGAGGGATATATAAACATCTTTTGTATTTGTATCATATGTTTTTGAAGCTTAACACATTAATAAACAGTTTTTTAGCTAGCTATGACACAATGGCTGATTTTACACAACAAGGATCCTATTGATACCACTATGAAAATAATTCTTCTTTTAATAGTAATTATTATACATCAACAATAATTTGCTTTCTGCTAGGTAGCTTTTGAGGTTATGAAAATCCTTATAATGTTACTTACTTCTTACTTACTTAAAAAATACAATTCTCAATCGTACCGAACCTGTACCACACGTAGCCTCACAACGTTAAAGCTACACCCGTCCCATTCTTCCTTCTGCAAGTGTTAAGCAAAGTAATGGGAACTTTCAGTGCACGGCAGAAACTGAAACCTCCATTTGCCGGCGCAGCTGACACTTCGAATAATTCGTTTACCCCGGGCCTGGTAGAGCGGAAAACTCCCTTTGCTAGGGAAAAACTTCTCGCCCTCCATCCTCTGCTCGGTGGGGTGACGGCATTTTCCGTGCCGGTCTCATTACAGAATCCACTTTTCCGCTTAATTTGTCCCGGCGACTGCACAATGCACCGAGCCACCGGGCGCGGCAAACTATGAATATCATCTTCCACACCGTGGCCCTCTCGTCGACCGCGATCTCGCTGCAGCTTCTTCGTCCTCTTCCAGGAATGTGTTCGCCCGGGTATGATCCGTTACACACCTGCACACCATACACAAACAGTGTGCAATTTCACTGCGACTGTGAGCCTGGCCTGGCCTGGTTGGATAGAAAAGGGCCGACAATAAAAGAACGAACCGGAGAAAACTAATTTTTCATATCGTGATGCCCCGTCGCCAGGATACGCCCGCACCCTGTGGCTGTCTTACTTCTTCGGCGCGAATGGCCTGGAGGGTGGAAAATAATGCAAGAGTAGATATCCGATACTACTCTACGCCCCGGAAGCACGCCAACGAGAACTCCTTTTTGCAAGAAGGCGAGAGGATACAATTTCAGCTTCGCAGTCAATAGATTTTAATTAATTACTGCTAATCCTGTTTCGTACAGGATGCAACGTATACCGAAGCAAATCTCCTTTAACTCGTTAATCCCGATCGATAGAAGATAGTTTTTTAGATTTCAGTGCCATCATTCGCGTACCTTCTTCTCCATCTCTGTCTTTTGTTGCGAAACAAATCATATTCCGGGACACATTTAAAAGCCCACACCATTAAACCACTGTGTATGTTCCAATTTGCAACGATACTTGCTTGGGACCCTCCCTCAGCTCACCCAGGACAAGAGCATCGTAAACGGGAGGGATTGCTTCTTTATGATTTATGACTTAATTTTGCGATCAACACGTGTCTGCCGGGTTCGCGCTTGGCGGTGGCTTGGCCGGCTTCCGTGTCCGGCACCCTCTCATGCTCACCCCGAGGACACACACACTGAAGCGCGCCGCACTCACTGGAAGTTATGGTTACCATCGATATGGTTATTATGCGAGTCTTATCTACGAGACGGCGTACAGCCGCACATCCGTGGAGGTTTGCGGGAGCCGACCGGTGTTGGGAATAATAAAAACGGGCCACCCCTCTTCGTTAGCGCGCTCGTTGAGAATTTTACTGTGAAAGTGGGAACGAATTTTACGATGTTTTTCTCTCCCCCGATTGCCTCCTTTACCGCGGGCGCGGGAGTCGCACGGACGAATGTCTATGATCTGTTAATTATGTACGCTTCGTGCCGAACTAATCGGTCACCGGCAGCTGCAGGGGCGTGTTCGCGTTCGCCCGCGCATGGGATGTAGCCAATTACCGGGCAGGAAATGATAAGCTATCCGAGACATCCGAGAATGTAACTTTTTTTTAGCTTTTTTTCATGTTGTGAGTAAGATTTTTGTGCTGGGAATAGCGCCTAATAATGGTTTAGAACTGCTTGATCCATTGCTTGACGTATTGTACTTGGAAAGAGTATTGGAATCTGCTGACTATAATGGAAGTCGAAATATAAGTTTCAAAATAACTCCATAATGAGAAAGATGGGTTCTTGTTTGGTGTTTGGAATGTTTGGAAAACGATTTTGTACAACCAATATACTCTCAAGCGTAAAACAATACATATAGTATGTCTCAAATACTGCTACTACACTCAAGAAGTACAAGAGATATCTCATTGAGGAATTTTCCACAAAGTTTGCTTGTAACACCATCGTCTATGAATCGCCACGAAAGATTGCAATGCCAATTAGACAAGTTGCGGTGCTTAATAACAGCCGTTTCTCTCTCTTGTTAACTTGACTTGAGAAGTGTAAGTCAAATTAATGTTATTTTGAATACGCTGAGAACAGAAATGTCTTTCCTTTCTCCGGGAACTGATAAGCCTAATCCCTAAACTTGCCTATTTCAAAAATTGGTCAACACATGAGAAATACCAAAAGACTGAGGGAGGAAACAAATTGGAATCATATTTCAAAACTATAGTCCAATATTTTTGATCCACAAAGTGAGTCTATTTCATGCACTCGTGCTCTCTGGCGATCCTTATGGTTAGTGGCCGAGCAGTGTCAAACTACGGCCATCGTTCATACCCTATTTCAAGCCGTACCCCTTCACGACAAATGTCAAAAGCCACCGCTCAACTGGTTCCACTATCCCTGTCCGCAGCGACTCCCGTCGTCGTTGCTCGGCCCTTTTCCACAGCGATCGAGCAGACCTTCGCCACGGGTCAACGGAATTCATTCATTCGCCCGACAATCTCTCACGCTCTAAAGCGAGCAGCTTTAAAGTGCAACAAAACACGTTACGCAACGGGCAATCCACCGAAGACGACGGGCCAAATATGCCGGAGAGAGAAGTCAACGATCCCGCCCAGCCACACGTTTGAGTGCCTCTGGTGGCAAGACAAGATTTTTATATCCAGAAACAGCCACACATTGTGATGTAGCGAAAGGCTTAAAAAGAGGCGTACAAAGCGATGCAAAGCGCAAAAGAAGCAAAAGAAAACGTTGACGGAAGTGAGTAAGTCAACCTCCACCTTAAGTCCGTCACCCGCCTCTCGCGGCGCTGATCGACATACTTTTTCTTTCGCTCCACAGCCTACTTTCACCAAGCGTTTTGTTGTGGTTTGCAATTAGCAGGGCTGGAAGCGGCATCCACTCGCTTTCATCGTACGCTGGGAGGGGTTTTGATAGAACCGCACACACACACGCACGCACAGGGGGAACTTGGGAACCTGGGAGAGAGAAGGTGCGCCAGCGCTCGGCGCTGTTTACGTAACAGCAACTTTGCAATAATGAGATCGCACCGCGACGGAAAGAAAACAAGTTACCTTTTCTGTCTGCGCGCTTCTACCGGAGCGTGTGTCTGGTGGTAGCGACACTAGCGCAGCGGCTACACGGAATATCTTATGTTGCGCCGCATGCGAAAATTAGTGGCTGGAGGTTATCGGCGGTTGCACGCATGGGTGATTTTAACCGGCGTTCCGAGCGCGGAGAGAAGTTTCTGCTCAATTCTTGAGACGACCACGTGAAGCATTGCTGCATTAACATCAGTGAGCTAGCTTTTGTTGAAGTGCTCCGTTCGATTAACGCAATTGCAAGCTCCACCTCACAAACGGATGCACACAACTTCGCTTCTTGACACACAAATCGCAAGAAGCGGAACCTTGCGCTGTCCCTGTGGAAGGGGCATAAAAAGTGAAAGGAAGATCGTGCTCGTCTCGCTCATTGGCGAGGCGAAGTGATTGACGCAACAGACTTCCCGTGAAGACGATTCGCTTGTGTGTGATCGAGCGGCAGTTTTAAGAGGTGGAGACAAAAAATAGAATCGCTGTGCAGGTGTTCAAACATCAGGTTTACTGAGTCATTCGGTCAGTGGTGGGGATTTTTCCAAGGAAAACGAATGGATGTCGATGATCGTGTTAAATCGGATGCTGTACGGTTAGGTAGAACATCGATAGATGGTTGAAGGCTCATCGTAACACAATGCGAAGCAGATGCAAGTTTTTTTGCAAAAACTCAGAAATTGGATAGATTTGTATAAGTCTCTAAGTTCTCATTCGGACGGCAAGTTTGGAAGTTTAAAATAAAACTTTACTGATATAATCGAAAGTCACGGCCAATGCTTCGTAGCTACGTTACCCGGCAAGAGATGTCAAAACAGTTCTTGATTGGTGATACTAAGCAAGTGAGCTTTAAAATATGTCAACTCATGAACGCTAATCGTTCAATAAAGTCGTAATTATTATCATACAAATGAAGTCGGCTAGGTTGAGTTAGTAATGTTCAACTACTTCAATAACCTTTGCCACCAGTAACAACGTACCATCTACACTGTCGCATGATGAGGTTTCATATTGAAAGGTAATAAAAATGATGCCACAAAATCAAGATAAGCACATACTGAGATGGGTCTTAAACGTTTTGTTTTGTTCATTTGTTGCTTTCTTCTCACCGAAACGGAGCCAATACACCATCTAGCCAGCTAAATTCGATTTAGGGTAAACACGGTAACAAAACGGTAGGGCTCTATAAACTTTACTACACCGGTTCGGTATTATAAAATTTATGATCACTTAAAGCACCCCGTCCGTCCGAGCAAGGGAGCTAAGGAGCGTAATAAATTCCTTCCAGCGCTTTGTGTGTTAATTTCCACGTGGGTTGCCACCGCTGAAGGGTGCCCATTCTGTGCAAAAAAAGACCGAACAACAAAGTTTTCCATCCATAGAGAGCCATCATGTTGGCGCGATGATGATGTAGAACCTTTCCCTCCCTTTTCGCTTTCGGTGTCTTGGATGTCTTGCGTGGACATGGCGAAGAGAGGGTAAATCTAACCTCAACGCAGTCAGCTCAACCGCACAGTCCACGGTACTGTCGCTTTGGGCCCATTGTTTTGTGTTTTGATTCTCTTAAGCTACGCTTCCATCGTGTGGAAAAGCGAGTCTGCTGGGGCTTGATTAATGCTCAGGGCTCCGAACTCGCACATTAAACTCCTATCAAGCGTTACCGCGTTGACCGCGCTGGAGATGTTGCATAATTGTAGTTCTCGCAAGGGCTCTCTCTCTCTCTCTCTCACTCGCTTGAGGAGAGGTCTTCGTGTGAACCTATGCTACGATCGCGCACAGTAAACAATAGGGGCAGAAGGAAAAGTCTGGCCGCTGGTGTTATGTTGTCTGCAGGGGCAGAAATAATGTGTCTACCGGGGGTAGCGATCTATGTTTATTAAATTTGAAGTGCTCCGCACGACGAGGTTCGCGCCAAGAGATGTGTTTTAAATAGTTCATGACCTTATCATTTTTATGCGTTTTGCCTTTTGAGAAAATATTTTTTCTACATAAGACGGGCCGGTCTGGTGATGCAGCAACGCATGTAAAATTATCATGTTTTTGCATTAAAATGTTACTATACATCTGTTAAGCCGATTGTTTGAAATCGTTAGAAAATTTCACAGTCGATATCACCAAATTTTACCTCTCCAAGTCACCAAGTTTTGTCTGTACGCCATGGTGACTTTGATGACTCACAGGCAAGACTTGGTGCTTCAAAGGAAAAAAGGTGATATAGCACCGGCAACGGCTGTATTGTAGGGATATCAAGAGAGACTTACATGAGGTAATTACTTCAATCAATTTGACCAAATCATTCCAAGAAAAAGATACGTCATGCTAGTTTCCAAGACCGTTTTTTATGAAAAAACGCAAAGCCTCAGATAAGCTTGCAGTTGATGCAGGGATGAATGGTAGCATACCTCGTGTAATGCAAAGTTACCAGCCTGTCAATTGGCTGCTTCTAATCTCGGAAAGCCACTCGAGATGCCCCTATACAAGATATCATTTGTGCCCAAACAAAGGCGTGTCAATAAATGCTACAAGACAAGTATTTTTGTAGGTTTTAAGTCGAATGGTTGTCTTAAATGGCAAATAATAACCTCAATAAACCTCACTAGGAATCGTGCTTTAACGTTGCACTGAAATCAGTGACCCCTGAATCTTGATAGGGAAGTAATCGGTAGTCTACCAAAATAGACTTTGGTCAGTGCTCTTGACAGAGCCCTTGTCGTTGTCTATCGTTGTAGGGCTGAAAAATGAGAAGCTATTCTTCGTAACCCGTAGCTCGTTTCATCTTACGTTTTATACCTTGACCACAGAGACACCACTGTTCATCCATCTTCATTTCCTCGTCATCCTACATTTCCACTCATCTTCTCTTATTGATATACGCTTCCACACTTCAATCGTCTCTTGCGTTTTGGACAAGGATGAAGTAAAGCTTCAAGGAAAGACCTGATTGTTTGGTCACACGCTCAATTAAATCCCAGCAGAAACGGGCTCAAATCGAATCTTTTCAAACATTATCGGCACCTCTTTAGTAAAATCGATTTGGAGAACAATATTCCCGTACAACATGGGTCATTTACTAGATAGACAGCTGAGGGGAGACCCTGAAAGGCGCAAGTCTCGTGTCGACTTACCTTCGACGGTGTGTAGCAGCACCAATACCAGTCCCACTAGCAGCGACGTATCCCTGGCGCGCGTCCCTGACCACGACCAATGCGCGGCGGCCCTTGCTCTGCCGTCCGTCAAAATCCTCCCGGTCCCGGACTCCTCCTTCACCTCCTCCTCCACCGGCACCACCGCTGCAACGCACCTCGAGGACACTCCGCCGCTCGGAGTCCGCTCGGGCCGTGGTGGCGCCTGCTCCAAACGGTTGCCCCACGCACTACAGCGGCTCTCACCGCACTCACTCGCGGCAGGATCCGCACCTTCCGCGACACGTTCGCGCCGCGGCAAAATGGCGGCCATCATCATTTTCCAGGGTCGGTTCCCGAGCGGGCAGCCGAGGCGGGTTGGGTACGGTACCGGCAACAAGGCGCGACCGCTGGTGCGAGGTAACAGAGAACTTATCCGCTGGCAGCTTTTCTCGCGGTTTTGCACTTTTCCAAAATGGCGGTCAGTAGCACATGACGCTGGGTGCGTGGTTTTTTTGTTTTCTCGCTTCACGGGTGGGTTCGGTGTTATCGGAACGTTGGCGAAGCGAAACGGAAACTAAACGAAAGTAAAACAACTAAAAGAACGAAACAAACACAAAATAATGAAACACAATATGGTAGAAGGTGCGGTTTGCGGTGTCGCTCTCAGGCAATCGGTACGGCACGGAAGCAATCTTTCGTCGCAGTAGCAAACATCATGGCGTCGACGGTGCTGAGAAGGTGTTCGCTGTACGCAGGAAGGGAAACACGGCCACTGTCGTCATTATTCACGCTTTGTCTTTTACTAGACGATGTTTTATCTAGTTTGAAACTGTATCCAAACTATCTCACTCCCGCAACGAAATTGACTAGCTAACTTTAGCTATGAACACACAATTTAGGAAGCTTATTTCTTACAGCTTATATCTACGACAGTCTTCCTCTTATTCCATTCTTCAAAATCAAAAGTAATCGATTTCTAATCTGTTTTGTTTCTAGACATGCGACGGATGAAAAATCTTCTCAACACTCAGATTCTCGGCGCTCATGAGTGCATGAGCGTCATGGAGCGAGGTAAACGGTCGTGAGAAAACCTTGAGAAACGTTTGACGTCTAGCGGAGCAGAATGTAAACAAGCATTTCTCGTGCAAGCCAAAAAGTAGTTTGCTCGATTTAACTTATTTTGCTGACATTAACATTCAATGGTCATACCCCGCAGGGAAATCAAAACCATTGCACGTTATGCAACATAGGGAGTAGACAAACAGCCTTAGCGCTTATGCCTTAGCTCTAAGTGGTAATTGTTAATATGCCTTGCCCCGTACATTGGAGTGGGATGATTGATGTCTGGTGGACTATCAGGATTCATCTAATTGATTCTAGCTAGACGAACTGGTGATTGACTAAAGTTATTCATATGCTTATAGAGACAAAATATCTTCCTACCACCCTCTAGACTTCTACTCGGCTCTCTTTACTGGAAAGATATATTCTAGACAATACATTAGTTATATACTATTGACAGTTCATCTTTTTATGTATTCATGTCCAGTTCTTCGCCTTTATAGATTTAACAACAAAGAGTATTTCTTAATGACAAGTTGACAATTGGCTGCACATTAACCCTGACACGCAATTCTACTCGTTTGTAAATAATTAACGTAGCGCCTTATGTAGTAGGGCCTCAAAATGGTACTGCGTTTCTCGTTTTTGCCTTTTCCATTAAAATTTGCACGAGTTCAAAATGCGTAATACAGCTCCATCTATTGATGAGGCACAGCGTGCAACTGTTTCGAAAGCCTTCGTAAAAGATGCGGGTTGCTAGCGACACCTGCAGGCAGTGTAAGCAAACATGCTCCATAATTGAAGCTTACTGCTTCGAAACGCTTGAAAGCTCCGTTTCCGCAAGCTTTTTCAGTTTTGCCCTTGGTGTGTTAGCAAGCGCAGTGTAAAACGACTCAAAATCGCTGTCAAATTCAATCTTGTTTATTAATTGAGTTACATTTATTTTCAATTTAGCTAATAACCGCTTAGAAACCAATAAAACTACATTTCAGCAGCTGGTGTTTTCGTAAACGGAACGGTTTTTCTTGTTGTTGTTCGAAACCATCTTCGAATTGCATCCAAACTTCGGTTTTTCGAACAGGCTCGGTACTCTTCGTAGCTGCCAATTTTTATTTACTTCTTTTCCATTGTTTACTTTGTTTTTGTTTTTTTTTTTTTTATCCAACGTTCGAGCGAAGCGGATCGCCAAGTGGTCCGTCCGTCGATCGTGCGAGTAAAATCGAGTAAAAATTAACTACACCAGCTAGTTAGAAGGCAATATTGAGTGGTGCTGCAGTGTTGTGAATGAAGGTGCACTTCATCTTCGTCACCAACAGGCATACAGTAGCGCAACCGAGAACGGCGCAACGCAAGCCGATTAAAGCGAGCCCAAACATTACGCGTTGTGTGCTTTAATCTGCTCAAAATCTACACTGTTTCTTCTTCGACCCCCGCGCAAGTGCTTCTTTACCGTGCCGTGTGTTTTTCCCATCGTAGTGAACAGTGAACAGCATCAAATACGAGCGTGCTTGGAACGGCAGGTGAGAAAGAAATGCACTCCGAAATTCCCTTGCAGTTCATTTGCCCCAATCGATACGCAGCTGTGTACGGCCTATTGTTCTGGTGTTGTGTTGTTATGTCGTCTACATCCTGCTGCGGTGCTCTTTTGTGCAGGTGGTGACGCATCGTCGCGCATAGCCAGTTTTGTTTGCATGTGTTTGTGTGTGTGGGCATCGCACAGCCTAAACGGGTTCGCTACCCGTGTTCTATGCTTTAGTTAGCGGGGTCCCATATATGCTAAATTCGCTCGAGTTGCGCGAGTGAAAATAAGGTTCCGCAACGCGAAAAAACTATCACCGGTTTTTTTTATTCCGCGAATTGGACGAAAAAATCAACGCGACAAACAAGAAGCACGGCGCAAAGATAAGGCGAATTCAATCGCAAACAAGATATGACCACGAGTCAAGTGGCCGCCAGCAAAGCAGACTCCATCGTGCGACCAGACAAAAGTGAGAGAAAGTTCTCTTAAAATTTAGCGAACATCCAACAAACGTTTTCGTTTTCCCCCCGTTGCTGTGGCCCTAACTTTGTTCGATTACCTTTCGCTTGGAGCCCTTTAACCGTGCAGAGTTTAATTGCGTCCTTTCTCTTCCGTAGGTTTGGGCGCGCGTGGTTCGTGCACAGCACAGAAAAAACCCACGCTGAGTAAGTTTGGAACTTGGAATGTTCCACCATATCCGTGTGAGGCAGAAAAGAATCGAGTTCGAAACGAGATCTGGTGCCGTTTTACGTGTTTCTTCACGTTGTACCCAGTGCATTCTTTGATGCGGCGATTTTTTGCTGTGGTTGGCAAGATGACGAACCGCCACAGGTTGCTGCGATCAAAAACCCGTACAAACACGTTGCCACTGGTGCATGCAGCGGCAACGGTGCAGAATGCGTTTGCATACAATGCAGTGTGGAGAATTTATTACTAGTAACATCAGCGGAATCTGTTGGCACTTTCATTTCCGGACATCTACCGTCGGAATCAGCGTCCGGCTCTATTTAGTAGATGACTTTGGGATTAAGAAACAATGGCCTGTAGTGTGTGCTAGTGCCGCTGCTTCGTCAACGCGATCCTTAAATGTACACTGTGCAGAATGGAACGCGTTTAATGTTCCCAGTGGGTTTGCCATGGCACTGCCATTTTATCAAACCGGGGGAGGTCCGCGTTTTGAGCACCACCAAGAACGACCTTCTTAACTCCACCGACCATTAAACGCCAACGATTCAATCGTCTGATCTATGGTCAGGAACGTAGTGTAATAAAAAAAACGCGCGTCCCATGCGTTTGCTTGTCCACGTGTGTGGGATGGAGCTTGCCTGCCTCTAATCGAACCACATTCGGTCATTGAATAATTGAGTAGTTGGCGCACACAGCGTGCGAGGTTTTTTTTCGCTTCATTTTTCTCACCCTTTCTTGTGGTAACCACAAATCCTACGCCCCGGAACGCTGACCGTAGGGTGGTTGACGCACTATTTTTTATAACCTGTCGCCGCCGCTGCTTTCATGACATTCCGAACGAATGGTGGTGGAGAACACGTACGATTTTCAAATGTTTGATTTTGGCATTTGCTTCCGCCCCGGGTGGCGGGTCGCGTAACTTTTGTATCAGCGACTTCTCGACACCCGTTATTATTCATTGGTCGAAGCAACTCATGAGCGGTGACTTCATGCGTTGTGGGATGCAGGAAAAGACGTACCGTAGGTTCGTTGCCAATATCTTATCATGCGTCTGTTTCGTTTTGGTTTGATTTATGTTCGTATTGCAACATACTGCAAGGAAGGTCGTATCAAACATTGATTCATATCGAATAATGGAACCTGTGAATGGCCTGCTAAACATGTCGATTGTATTGGCATAGTTTCATTAGAAACACATTCATAGAACTAGTGATATTATGATTATTGCACGATAACAACAATAATGTGTGAAATTTATTTTTATAATGGAAACTAAATCCGACATTCAATTTTTGCAATACGGAACGTTTATTCTTGATTAATTCTATCAGTGTCTCGCACACCTGGTGTATGATTCATATCACAAAAATCAAAATAGGTTCTTTGTTCCGTTTCAGAATGCTAACATTGTTTTACTTAATGCTTTCAGCAATTTGTTTATACTTTTATTTGCGTGTAATTGCTGCCGTAATTGAATTTGTGGACAATTTATCTGATTTATTGCTTTTCCTATCTCTATTCACTTTCATTTCTACCACAACAGGGGGTTTTGTAGTGCGCTCGACAGAAAGAACAACTCAGCAGGCATTGAAACGCACCGTCTGCTGCGAGCAATGGACATCTCACAAACGTCGCCTTCCAAACGCAGCAGCATTCCGATACCGAAACGCAAAACATCGCTGCACCTGTACATTGCCGGCGGTGGTTCATCCTCCAACTCCTCGTCGAACGTCGGCTCGGCATCGGCTTCGATAAACGACGATGAACCGTCGTTCACGCGCAGCATGCTCGGTTCATTCGCACAAGCGGAATCACCTCCCGGTGGTGGTGGTGAAGCAGCTACGCCGTCTGAATACGTTCAACTTAAAGAAAACCACAACAGGTTGATGGAAAAGTGCGAAAAGTGTAAGTTGAAACCGAATGCTGTTTAAAGTTTTAAACCGAATAATTCAAACCTCACAATGTGCGCTTTCAGTGACCAAACGTAACGCACAGCTCGAGCAATCGAACGAACAGCTCGGCCAGAGCATGAAGCAACTCATTGGCGACCTGGCAAACTCTCAGCAGGCGTTGACGGATTTCACCGACAAAAACCGTCGCCTTCGGCGCAAGCTTTCCGAAATCATTCCAGCACCCGGCGAAGAAGGTGGTGTAGCCGAGAGCGACGAGGAACCGGATGCTGGCGCCGCACGCGTCCTGCCCGCAGCGACTGTAACCCCCGCAGGGACACAGGTTGGCACTGTGCCGGCTAAGGGCACGGAAGTGGACAGTTTGCTGAACGAAATGGAGAAGCTGAAGTCGTACCTAAACAATGTGGAGCTGCAGCTGTACGAGGCGAACGAGAAAATCTCCGAACTGCTGGAAAATGTAACGTACTCGCAGTGTGACGCCACACACCCGCCACCCAAGTAGGCAGGGTGTTTTGAAGATTGCTAATTTCGCTTTGTTCTCCCGCCCCGCTTCATTAGAAGCAACAGTACGAAGAGTCGAATCAGAAGCTGCGGGAGGAGAATGCGGAGCTGAACAAGGTGGCACGGCTCATGTCACGCAACATGCTCGAATCAATCGATACCAGCAAAAGGTACGCGCTGTGGGGCCCGAATTCGATTGCGCTTGCAGTGACGATATGATCGTTTAATTTGTTTTTCTTGTTCGCTACAGGCTCGAAAATTCGTTCATTCAGGTGCAGCGCGAACGGGACCATCTGGTGCGTCAAAATCGTGATTCGGTCGACTCGAAAACGAGCACCAACGAGGAAATTCAGAAGATGCGCTCGGAAATCGAACTGCAGCGAAAAACGTATGAAGCGCAGTTCATCGAATACGTAAGTAGAGTATGATGCATTCTGGTACGAACGCGCCACTGTTTGCCTTTGCTGTACATTAAATTGGAGGTGGATGGAGTTTTGCTCTACTAAACGTTTAACCCGTCTCTACCACATATCCTTTACGGACACTTTCTTTTATAACGAGTTTTAGATACTAAAATGATATAACATAATCAGCAGTAGACGTTGGTTCGTTAGGAACTTTGCTCAATTAAATGTGCTTAAACGTGCCCCTGGAGCAAATTTGCAACTGCATAAGCGGTTGCAAATTTCGCCTTTGACACTGCTAAATCAATGCTGATGGGAGGTGACTTTGGCAGGCCAAGATTTCAAATATTCCTTCTCAAAATTCCATGCTCCGGAGGCGCGGCATCACACGGAATAGTTTAGCCATGTGTGTGCGCCCGTAAAGACAGTTCCACCGCGTTCGGCGATACTTATCGCAGATTTCCTACTTTCCATGTCGCATCGCCGGCCGCAACAGAGAAGCCTCATGAGCGAAGAGCACGAGCGAAAGACGAACGATCAGATCGTTGCCCTTGAGGTGGAAGTGGAGGCACTTCGGGCGCAGCTGGGCGAAGCACTGCAGCGGGCCGAGCGGGCCGAGGGCGAGGTGCAAACGTTGCGACAGCAGCTCCGCGTCAGCCGGCTCCGGGAGTGGCAGGGTAGTCAAGGGTTGGCGGGCCCGTTGAACATCCTTGAAATTCCCGCGGCACTGGACAGTAGCGACCCGCTGGTGACGTTGCTCGACCATTGCAGCCTATCCGAACAGGCTTCATCCCTCGGGTATATCGCACCACCCGCACCGGCTCTTCCACCTCCCCCTCCACCACCACCACCACCACCACCGGCCCCACCGCTGCCAGCTAACCATTTCGCTAACAACAGCAAACACCTAATCGCACCAGCAGCAGCGGCTGCCGGCTGTGCGCTTGGCCTTAGCGAGGCAATATCGCAGCAGAAATTAAATCACGTAGCAATAACGAATGTAAATAGTCAGCACCCGGCAACAGGTAGGTCTTATCGATCCCCGGTAGATACGCATTC
>KZ071131.1:50198-87886 GCA_002091845.1 Anopheles cracens | reverse complement strand
CGCACACATGGTTGAAGTTCGGAAAAACTTCGGGAGAGAGGGAAAACAGAACGTGTGATCTGATGGAGACGCGATGTCGCGAAGATCCCGTTGGAGTCACTAACGTTCGAACGATCGACCGGTGCGGACGTATTTTCCCATCGCTCATCGTAGCCCATCTGCATAGTCGGGATCGCGTGTTGTTGGTGTTTGATCGTACGGTTCGGTGTTGGTGGATGCTGTGTTTTTGGAAACTAGTGTTCCCGATAGTTCCAATGTTGTGGTAGACAGTGGTGCATAGGTTTTGTGCGTAAAGTGATACTAACTGAGTTCTAGTGATGGCCCTACTTACACCGACAACTCCTTCTTCCGCTTTGACCGGCGGCACGGTAGATATGTGCGGTACAAGTTTGAAATCGTTCGATCTGAAGCATGGCTTCTGTCTGCCCGACGACACCACCATGGACGTTTGCTACAGCGCGTTGGGTTGTGGTATGTCCGATGCGAAACTGGATCACGCGATTCCTCTCGGCACCGATTGCGGACAGCACGGGCAGCTGCACCCGAGCTACACACCAATGTCGGCTCCACCGGTGGCGGGCTTTATTGGAGCGAACGTGGAGAGCAGATTTCCACCGGCAGACGCTCCCGTCCAGTTTCAACAACACCCGCAGGATGCGTACAAACAAATCGGCGGCTTCTATACGAACGCTTCCAAGGGGTCGGACGATCTGTTCTTCAAGTTCGATCCGGAGTACATAGAAAAATTGCAGTCGTCGTCGAGCATTATGCTCTCGCCTGCTACGACCGTGGCCAGCACACCGCTCACTTGCCAGAGCCTGCTGAGCTGTGCCAGCAGCTGCACCACGACCACGGACTACTACAACTACAACGAGGCGAACTGCCAGTCAAAGAATCAATCACCCTGTTCCTCTCCGTTTGCTGGCGATCCTTGGATCGAGAATGGATTTTCGCTGAACATGATGAACCTGAACGGTACGGGCGGCTGCTCGCCCAAACGAAGTAACGCCGAACTTATGACGCTGGCAGGTGTGGATTCGATGACGCCAACGACTGCGCCAAAAAGTGACTGCACAGTGCTGCCCTCGATAAGGAGTGCTTTCGGTGGAGCAATCAGTGGACAGTTCGAGAGTTCGAACAGTGCGTCCCAGAAATCGGACCTAACATCCACCGGTGAGCCATCGATGCAATACATGATGGATTTCTTCGATAGCTCGTTCTTGGAGCAGTACAGCGCCAACCGAGCCGGCAGTTGTTGCGGTAACGTTGAGCCGTGTGACACACGCTTTGGAGGGCAGGACGCGTACAGTTACCCGTCCGAAAACTACCACAAACCAACCCAGGGTGTGGAGAAACCGAACCGAGAGTTTAAGGACATCTGGAAGAGTGGCACGAGCGTGACTCCGTCGCCGACGCCGGTCACCAAACAGGAACCGCTGGACGTGATGGATGAACTGGGCGAATTGGAGGAGCCTGCACTGCCGAATACGCCCCGGTCCTGTCTTTGGAGCGGCTGCAACGTGGAGCTCGCTGACCAGCAGCAGCTGGTATCGCACATCGAGAAGCAGCACGTGGAACCGAAGCGCGGCGAAGTGTTCGGCTGCCAGTGGCTGGACTGTCCGCGTCAGCACCGGCCGTTCAATGCCCGCTACAAGCTGCTGATCCACATGCGCGTGCACAGCGGCGAAAAGCCCAACAAATGTCCGGTAGGTAGAGAGCGGGATGGCGTACGTCTGTTGTGGGCTTCGGAATCGTGGGGCGAGCTGTTGTTGGCAAACATCTGGCGAACATCGCGGGGCAAAGCGGGCCCGCGCGTATCATTACTCGTACAGAAATTGCGCACTAATGCTCTCCGGCTTGTCCGGGTTATGGTTGGCCGTTGTGTGCACATGTTGACTGCTCCAGCCGTTGCCCCGCGACATGCAGCATTACTGCCGAAGCACTAACCGTGCAAGGGATTATCAACATCTCATCAAGCCGCATTTTTTTCTGTTGCCCCTCTGTTCTTTGCAGTTTCCCACTTGCCAGAAGGCTTTCTCTCGGTTGGAAAATCTGAAAATCCATCAACGATCGCACACGGGCGAGCGGCCGTACAACTGCCAGTTCCAAGGCTGCCTCAAAGCGTTCAGCAACAGCTCGGATCGTGCCAAGCATCAGCGCACGCACTACGATACGGTAAGGCGACGGGTTGCGATGCCGCAGCTGTATCACGCTAACGCCTCGTTTCCTCTTTTCCCTGCGCAGAAACCGTACGCCTGTCAGCTACCCGGGTGCAACAAACGCTACACCGACCCGTCCAGCTTGCGCAAGCACGTCAAGAATCACGGGGTGCGCACTTCGGAGGTACCGCTGCGTAAGAAACCGTCGCCGGCGCTCGATAACGATACCGCAGCCGTCGCCAGACGTCGGTTCTCTGAGCCGGCCATGTCGATGGTGGATGCGTTCAACGTTGCGGACGCCTATCAGCATTCGCCCACCGAGCTGGAGTTGGATGATGTGTTTGAACCCAAGCCATCGAATTTGGTACAGGACACCACCCGATTCGTCCTGGAAGGGGGACCAGGCGTGCCGGATCGTCGCACCACTATGGACGACTTCAACGACATGTCCAGCTGCCTCATGAAGATCCTCCAGCAACCGGTCCCCGACGCGGACAGGACGGAGCAGACGGAAATGGAGAGCAATCGCTATCTGATGGAGAACTTTGGCATTTCGTTCGAAAGTGAGACCACCTACTCGAACGATGAGAGTACGGAGTTGGGGGTGGTGTCGCATCCTGCGGGAGGATGTGAAACGATGCCGCACACGGATGGCGGAAAGATTCTGCCGGCGTTTGATGCCGATTTCGATTATTTCGGCGCTGCTATGTAAGCTAGCAAATGGATCTTGCTGTATCTTGTGGATAGTACTAGGAAGATATAGGAGAAAAAAGCAAGCTGAAGACGATCTTCCATTGGCTAATCATTCTTGAGGACCCTTTTGTAGCTAAAAGAAGAAAAACATACCAAATTTGTGCAATGTTACTTATCTTAGTAGAGTAAGAGCAGTTCCTGCAGTGCGATCGGAACGTGCGGCCATACTTGTTGATATGACAGGACTCATCGATCTTCCCTACGGTTAGTTTGTTCATCTTTGTGTTATCTTTGTTGTATTGTTTAGCATCTCAAAGACATTTCCAAAGATGTTGTGCGCATGGTTCGCGCATTAGTTAAATTTACTTCTTAGAGAAATTGTTAAACTTTACGTTTTCGTTTTCTCCTTTAAGCTAGGATATGCGTTTTTTTTGTTTGCGTGGCAGCAGAAATGTACAAGATTCATTCGATAGGATACTTTTAGCTATTTAGGCTCTTTTTCGGTACTGGAAACTGATAATGTAGACACGAAATTTAGCATTTATTCACATGTGACGTTCAACCGAAGCAAATGTGATTTTTTTGGCGTTAATAGGCAGAAAAGGTGAACCTGTAAAAAGTGTCAATGACCTACAGAAAGAGAACACGACAGTTCAAAGACAGTTTTAGCTTATATACGTGTTAGTGAATTTAGTATTACCTTTGCATGACAGCTGCTTACTCAATCGCTTGGGTAAGCATTTTTCCTTCTAGAAGATGTATACACTTTGCAATGCAAAACATAGTTAATACTAGCCTAGCATTAAGCAGGGTGAACAATTGCTTGTAGCAAGGGCAAAAAGACATTACTTTTATACGAAATAAATATTTCTACTTGTATGTGTCATACCACCGTCAGAGATGCGTCGTATGTGTATCAGATTACTGCTAAAACGGAAATATGACTCCACCTCACCATATCATGTGTCAGTTTTGGCGATTGAACGTCGTTGAGCCACTGTTTAAACGAAGGATAACACTTGAAAGCATTCACTTCAGGGCGTCAATAAAACGGAGCATTACAACGACAACATAAAACTTACCCAATCCTGACGATGTCCATGCCCCTTAACGAACTCCATATGTGCCCTTGGGTTCGTGAGCTCGCCCCGGGGAGCGGATCGTTACGGCGAGTGAGGGTTATGGCTTGGGTGCGCACTAATGCACTTGGGTGTAGCGAACGCGAAGGACATTAGCCGAAGCATTAGCCACATTAACCGGGTGCCACACCCGGCGTGGCGTGTGATGCGTAATGATCTGTGCGTAACCCTTTCCGGCTCGAGAAGCGAGGATGCCCAGCGCCTACTCACAGGGGGTAGGTCGAAGATCGTTCTCCGTCGAGTGGAAAGCCATCCTCGAGCGATCGGTGGGGCTTGTGGTTCATTAAAAATCTTAACTTTACGACGCAAGTGCACACACATCAACGCAAGCAGTCGCGGAGACGCTAGGCCGCGCGTAACTAGGCGCGAGAAAAATGGGAAAACTCATCTCTCGCGCCTAGGACCGAACCACGTATGTGGCTTCACGGCATCCATAAGGCAAACGAAACTCATCGGTAAAGAAAAGAAGTAAAGAAAATAAAACATTCGCCTGTGATCCTCTTCCACGTTGCTTCTTCCAGCTACTCGCGCTGCCCGGGAGCTGCCCGAGTTATCTAGGTGAAGTGTCGTCGTTATGACATGAACCGTAAAGAATGATTGAGCTTCAGATGGCGAGATAGGATTAAAACAAAAATCAGGAAAGCAACAACTAGAAGACCGAAAAAAACGAAACCAAACACTACCCATTGCTCGAAGTGGTACGGAGAGATGTTGCGTGCGTGACAGCAGCAGCAGTGTACTGGAAACTGATAATGTAGACACGAAATTTAGCATTTATTCACATGTGACGTTCAACCGAAGCAAATGTGATTTTTTTTGGCGTTAATAGGCAGAAAAGGTGAACCTGTAAAAAGTATCAATGACCTACAGAAAGAGAACACGACAGTTCAAAGACAGTTTTAGCTTATATACGTGTTAGTGAATTTAGTATTACCTTTAGACCGAAAAAAACGAAACCAAACACTACCCATTGCTCGAAGTGGTACGGAGAGATGTTGCGTGCGTGACAGCAGCAGCAGGAGGAGAGAAAAAAAACGTACGAACGATCGCTAGGAACGGGCGAGGCATTCACGCGGGAGGCTAAAGGGTTGGCACGATCGGAAAAGTGCGGCCCTACTACGCGGCATACCGATGAAAACACACATACCCAGGAGAAGAACAAAAAAACAGCTCGGGAGAGGCGATGAGCGGAGCAGAGGCAGGGCAGGCTCAAATGTCCCCCAGGTTCGAAAAGCGCGCGCGGTTTCGCTCTATAAATAGTAGTAGGTGCACGAGGATAGGGACGACGTTTGGGTTTTTTTCTGTGCTCACCGCGAACACGACCACGATTGTACACTGTACTCAACCCCTTTGGATAACCCGGAGCCCCGATGTCAATTGCTCTGAGGGCCTCCGCTTCCTTTGTTGGCCGCCTGAGCCAAGAAGTCACGGCTAGCCACGACTTTTGCCCCGCTCTGCCATTCCGAACCGTCGCAGAGTGGCGTGACAATAACTAATAATAGTTGCTGGATTGTTTATCCAACAGTCAGTAGCCGTTTAATGACAGGCGCTTAAAAATGGACACGTTTATATCTGGATGATGACGAACCGATGCATTTAGTGTATGCACTGGATTAATTTTAAAACAATAGAAACGATTTTATTTTGGTATGAGAAGAGTGTGAAAATTAGGTGCAATTTGTTGGAATAAGATGCTCGTGGTCTCCTGGTGGCAGGAAATCCTTTTGCTGCTTTCAGTTCCGATGGAAGATTTCGACAAAAAAGCTAAAGGAGAAACGAAAAACACCAAACCAAGATCTAATCCCGAACAGTTCCAGAACTTCATAAGTATCCGTTAAAAAATTGGTGGAAATTCTTCATCTGGCTTCAAATGACCTATCAAGGATCTCAAAGGGGTTATCGAAATTGCTGGACGTTAATGTTGAAAGGTGTAAAAGTAGACAACTCCCTAGAACAGTGTGAGAGCTACAAAAATCATAAATATATAACAAATTTTATCATAAATGTAGAGTTACTTCTAGTGAAGTCAAGCAATCATCTCACAATGTCTCAAAAACTTCATGGTACATAACTGATTTCCTCGTCCTAACATGGAATATCTTGGCCAACTGAATAAATATAAAAACATAATTTGAAATTGACTATTCCTAGAAGAAAAAAAAATGGCGAAACGATACAAATGTAATCGAAAATACACTACTGAACTACTGGAATCTCCAAACAGAAAGACGTTCTTAGTTTACATTTGTAGACAAAACTAGGCTTATATTCTTTATGTTGAAAAGTTGAAATGTTGTCTTTTTATTGGCGATCCCATATTGATTAGATCTTTTCAAAAATATTTCGAATATCCTCATAATCAGATTCCAAGCGTTGTCATATTCTTCATGCACGTTTCTCCAAAACTATCACTCGAATTAGCATTGCACAATTCGGCCTACTGCTTCCTCTTGGAACAAACGTGCACCAAGAGGAAGGGGCGAAGAAACAAAACCAACGCCTACCGAGCACGGAAAACAGTGGCGTGCCACGGGAGAAAATCCGAACGAATGCCAGCAGCACGCAACTAAGGACAGTGAAATGAGCGAACGAAACCGTCAGCGGTATAAACAATATCATAAATATTGTCGTTTTTTTTTCTGCTGTAGCAAACCAACCGGGCGTGGCGGACTTGTCGCTGCAGCAAGCCCTGCTGCAGTGCACGGAGGGTGAGAGAGAGAGGTCGGACGGACTCTCCTGCAAGACGATACAGTGCGCGTCCTCGCTCCGCCACGGCGAACGAACGCGATCGTGCCAGATGTGCCGCCGACAGAATCCCCGCCTGGCAGGGACGCAGTGGCTGTGTCATCAACGTTCGAGCGCGATCGGGCCGAATGCGTCTCACCATTTTCCCCGGCTTTTCCAGCCGGCCACCGCCATGCTGCTTGGCGAGGCGCTCCGGGGCGCGCGCACTTGTTCCGTGCGAGACCGGGTGAGGTGCAAAGGTCATCAACATAATGAGCCGTATTCTCCCCGGCCGATAGCGGGTGAGTCCTGACGCATTTCCACCGCGAGTCGGTTGCGTTTGCGAAGTACAACCCCTTGCGATCACGTGTCCCACGTCGATGCGCTTCCACTTGCGCTGCGCCGTGCGTGGAGCATCATCTGAAGGCAATTAAAGTGGCCCCCGAGGATGACGCCAACGGCGAGCGGGCGCGCTGCCTGTGCATCGATGCACGCCCGACCGAAATGCACATTTGCATCCAGATGGTAGGTGGATGGGGTTGCTTCTTGTCCCTTGTCTTGTCCCTGGCGGCTCCCGGGAGCGTGTTGATGACAATCAAAATCGAGAGTTTATCACCGTCTCGCGTGAGGCGTGAGGCGCAACCGCTCTCTGGGGTCCGTCCGGTCCGTGTCGCGGTGGCGAGTAACAATTTGTTTACATTTAACACCACTGCCGAGGATCATAAATTTGGCCACTAAAGAGAATTGGCGTCGATGGAGGTGTCAGAAATTTTCGGGTGTTCGTATGCGTTTATGTTTCTCAGACACCGTTTCATTCGGCTTCATCCTGCGCTCACTCTCCACGTGGCGTTCCAAACAAATCGTAAAAGCGAACGGTGATCCAGGGAAAATTCGGTTTGGGAACGGATTGTGCCAACGTGGTTTCGGTGGTTTGCTTGTAGCGCCTGTTTTATGCATTTTTTATTGGGTAATGAAGCGCACATTTGTATGATTTAAATATTTCGATACCACACCTTGTGCTGGTGGTAGGTTGTGTTTGTAAATATGCTGCGTTAAATGGTGCTGGGAATCACTTGACAAATTTTAATATCTTTTTTATGGTCAGACAAACCGTTTCAGTATGTTTTTTCTCTCGATCATTTGTCGATTTAGGTTTTTAGCTATGATGATGCACATAGCATGTGTATGTATGTATTTATTTCAATTTATTTATTTTAGTTTTAAAAAAATCGTTCTTTTATTTCATTCCTGATTCCTTTTAGTATATTCGTAAAATAAAACCTCACTTATTTTATGGAGATAACTCGAAAACTATAAGTTTTAACACAAAACGTTCTTCGAGTATTATAAACAGAATTGAATAATACGAATTGTGTGAATTTACGCGATTTTTAGGAGTTGGTTTTATGGGTTAACTCCTAAGAGCGAAGTTGCGGTAAGAAACAGGTAATTCTTAACTATAGCACTTCCAATAAAATTAACTACTACTCGTTCATTGATCTATGAAAATGTTATAAATATGCTAAAGTGCTGTGCTTTAGAGATACAGCTCGAACTTTGCTCTTGCTGGTCATATCCTGCAGAATTTAATTTATGTTTAATTTTAATTCCTTCTCGTAAGTGCCGTGTGGACAGAAAACCATAATATAGCTCGTCTTTACGACAGGAAATTAACACACACACTATTGTGGCAGGATGGAAAATGCAAACCATCTGTTCGGGGCGGGCCAAAATCTGCGTCCACAAATTGAATTGGTCGATCAGTTTTCATCACGCGTCACGCGTTAAATAAACATGTCGCGCACTTGTCAGCGAGCGCACGCGCTGTCGTCCGTGTCTAGTGGACGCTTTGAAATATGCTGCGATTTTGGGTTCCCGTTTGCTTTTTCCCAGCCGCCAGGCAGCTCGTGCTACCCACTGGAGGCGATCATCTGTTGATCTTTTGATTGAATTTAATAATAAAAAAAAATACTAAACCAGAAAAACAAATGTACCGCACACAATTTGCCACTTGATTTCCTACGGTTCCAATGGTGCATTGCATCGATCCCTCGTGCGACCGACGGATGCCCGTGGGCTCGTCGGGTTGTGCACGACACGCCATCGAAATACCCCACCAGGCGCAATGCAACGAGCAAACGACTCCGCGGCACTCCGCGGGCCAAGCGGCCGGCGTTGAGGCAAGTGCGCAAGTGATCGTCTATAAATCACAATGATGCTTCGTGCTGTCGCTCTCTGCGGCAGGTCTGCGGGATGGGTGACGGTGACGGTCCGGGGACGACAAAGGCAACATATCACAAAAATAAACACACGATTTTACCCCATACCTCGCGAACATGAATGAAAATTGATTTTTCCGCTCGCTGGGTTGGAGGTTTTTGGAAGATTTGTTCTCTTACCGTACTTGTAGCACGCTCTTTCCTGCTACTAGTTATAACGTAATCTAGGAACTACGCTTAAAACAACGAAAACAAAATCTTAATTCATAGCTAGTTTAAATAGAGTTGAACATGTTTTATCTATCTCCAAACAATCTTCTTAAAAACGTACAAGGAAACAGTTGAGTTTCGTGTTGATACTAAAGGAACTATATAATCCATTTTGATTATTTAACAACATTTACGATAAAGTACTTTAAACATGACCATTTCTATTTTTCCTCAAATGTCACTTATTTTATCATTTCTGTGTTTTTGACACTTTTTCATTATCGTGTCAGTTTTCAAAATGTTTTTGCCCTTGTCAATTTTCTCCTTCATGTTTTCTGCGGTGAGTTAGTTTAATTTCCTAGCCAGTTTTCAGATTCACGATTTGAATTTGTCTTAAATTAGACTAGAATTATAAAGTGTGTTAAAAATGGGAAACTTACATTTACTTAATAAATTAGTGGTCTGACCAATAAAAATAAATTTGAAATCGTTTTTACGTTTGAAGCATCTGCATAAATTAAGACATGAACGCAACAGATCCAAAAAATGGATGAAAACATAAATCAACCACTCTTAATGAGTGAAACTTTTTTTGCTTTATTAGAGCATAACGGAAATATATTAAGTAAAAGAAAGCCAGAAACGAAAGGTCAGGTTGTTGTGCCAGTAAAGAAGATTAAGTAGAGCATTACTTATTCAACATTACTAGTTGAATAGGAACATTATAACAAAAGAACTTTACTTATTCAACATTACTAGTTGAATAGGAACATTATAACAAAAGAAGAGAATAGATTCAGAATAAAAGCATACCAGTCACAGGACAAATTTTATGTATGCATCAGTTTTTAGGAATTATAGAATATATCTAGAATGTTGTAGTTTCCGATGAAGGTGGACATATCTACAGCTGGGTTTATTTTTTACCTTCCTAAAACACTCTTGAGTTAAGAAGAATAGAGTTCTGAATCATTGAATTAAGAAAATTCTAGTTTTGGAAGAGATACATGACCAAATACCTCATTACTTGAGGTCGTTTTTTTGTTGTTTTCCTAGCGATGAGTCGGTTGCGGGTCATTTCAAACATTACAAATGACGCACTCGACCCTCCGCAACAAGTAAGCGCTTCGGTCGGCTTTGACAAATTGCGACTCCCGCGTGCAGCATCCGGTGCATCCAGCGTAAGCCACCCATCACACTAAACGTCCCTCAACTCATCCACGAAATGAGCCGATTAGGCGCCCGAACGTGGGCCATAAATTTAGAATCCGCTCGAACGCGCAACCACCGCGCCCCGGAAAAGCGCAACGGGTGTCTGCGAGCAGCGTAAGCTAAATCCGGGTTCCGGTTTCCACTCGGCTGGCTGGCTGGCTGGCTGGGGAGGAGATTCATCAAATTAGTTTATAAACACATTGGCGTGTTGTTTTGTAAATACGAGTCCATCCATCTTGGTGCGCCGGGCGAGCAGCCGAGGACGGTGCAATGCATCACACCCGATGATCACCCGAAAAGGGGGAGAACCTAATTTGAGAAGTGTGAACTTAAAAACCACTTACACGGGCGAACTGATGTTTGCCACATCGCGCCAAAGTGTCACATCATAATCATCGCGTCGCACTCCGGCCGGAGAGGGTCTTCTTCAAACTCGATCGAGGGAACGCCTTTCGGTCGGGTAGGGCTCGGGGATACACTTCCGAAACGTGACCTAAACGGTGGGAACCCACGCGCAGGCAGCGTGAAGGATTGGCGCAGTACCCTTGTTCGCAGCAGCCGGCCATTAAACGCGGCTAAATGGGTTGTCGGCGTCGGATGTGCTTCGGGTGCTTGACGTAGTGGATTTTGTTGTTCCAGTGTCTATTTGACGATCGTTTCAGGCACGATTGCATCGATAATCCTTCGGAAAATCCTTCGCACAGGGTGAAGATGGAGGTTTTCCCGCGTGCAACAAAGCTACAAGGAAAGGAAAGGCGAACATTTTCCCACCGTTTCTCTGGGGATGAACGAACGTAGTATGCCATGTGAAAGGTTTGCGTGAATGCAACGGTTGCTGTTAAGTGGAAATTGATTGTGTGTTCGGGAGGTGAAGATTGAGCACTGTAAACAGAAGGGAATCATTCGTAATTTCACTAAAATCATGTTCCTAGAAGCATCCTTTCGACTAGTTGTTGGTAATTACGAGACTGTTTAGTGTGAAGGTTACATGAACTTATAGTTCTAGCGTGGTATGTCCAATAAACCTAATTGAATGTTTAGCTTCACTATTTATTCATCTTAAAAATTATCTTACAGACATTTCTTCCATTCAATCCTATATACGGAAAAGAAATGGACCATGATCACCGATATCAATGCATTGGTTTGTTTTGATCAATTTGAACAATCTTGTCTTTTTTATGTTGTGGATCAACAGCTCTCTGCAGATAAGCCAAGGGAGATGTCCTCAATTCTGGTTGTCCCCAAACCAAGTTTTGGTAAGTTATTTCTTTGTTATTTCAAAAGTGAATCGATTTTGACACAGTTTTTTAACTTATTCCGTCAAAATTCTGAATGAATCTAGTAAGAAAAACTACCTGGCAGATTTTTGGAACAAGAAATGGTTCTGATAAAAGCAAAAATTAAGGTCTTAAATGACGGAAAATAGAGTACAACAGACAAAAACCAGCAACAACCACATGAAACATCTCCTTTCAAAGTTCAGGACAAGTTCAGCACTTTCCCACATGTTTCCACTCTCATCAGGATTCGTTTTCCATGTTCTCCGTCCTGCTCATTTCACGCTCCATAAATTGAAGTTTAGCCTTTCGCTATGGCTCAAAACGGACCAACGGCAAACGGAAACTCTATTACAATGAAACGAACTGTTCCATCGCCGCAAGACCGCGAGATCAACACTGGATTATATGAGATCAGGAAAAGAGAATAGCGGTGGTTCATAGAGTTTGCTGGTGACTTCCACTTCCCGGGAACACTTGCTCGACCGCGCCTGCCCGCGCCTGACGAATCGTGAACGTGGGCGAGTACGTTCCAGAAATTCGGAGATTTATAGGAATCTTTACTACAGAAAGAAAACTACATATTTGATATTCAAGGCAATGACTTCAAGAATGTAAACTTTTTCATCTTTCTATCAATTTTTACTATTTAAAACCTTGTATTTTTGAAATATGCACCTCTTCGAATATATTACACAAATAAAAGTGTCTTCACCGGCTAAATTAAGTAAATTAACCAGTAAATTAAGCCAAGAGAACTGACAATAATAGCATCAAAAGTTCGAAGAGACGAAAGAAGCCGAAAAAACTCAAAGGGCTCTATAAACACTGCAAACAACAACACCTTCAAATATTGAAATTGCAAGGAAAGACACGACAAAACTCGATATACTGTACGGTACAAACGATTTTAGTTCTATTTGTCAATACATGTTGTTGGTCTCTATAAAGAAGAATTGTAACAACATGAAAACTGTTAAGAATGAAACGACTAGATTGGATACTTGTTCCCAAAACAAGATACAACAGATAGAAAAAAAATCTAACTCAAAAAGCGAGTAGCACCGGAAGCCACCGAAGAATTTCGAAAAAGGATTCGCTGCGCTTGAAACAACACGATGATGGGTTCTGAAATAAATAAAAAAACACACACACTCAGATACAATTCGTCGCTCCCAGGACAGACAGGCGAAGGGAAATCCATCACCGGGATGGCCGCGGAATGCAGTTCCATTTTCCCATATCGTGTCCGGGTCGTGTTCAAATTAGGTGTTTTTCCGAACCGTTTTCGTCTATGGTTCCCGTTCCCGTTCGCCCGCCGCCGCGAACCCTCGATCGACGTTTCTCAAGTGCGGCCGTCTAATGATGGTAGGTGCTTTTTATGGACCATTTTCATAACATTTCCAACTCCCGGTCCGCGTTACCTCGCGTTTCACGTCGCCCTCCCGCCGGCTTATGTTGGTCCTTTTTACGCGCAGGCCCGAGAACGCGTTGTGTTTTTCTTGGAGGCGATCGGCGTGCTTTTCCCATTCCATCTGTGGATCCAACTTGATCCGCGCGCTGGAAGTTGGTCCTTCGCCTTTACGATCGTTTTCATCTCCAAACAAGCCGTTAGGAGCCGTTTTAAGGGAACATTAAAATAATATTAATTATCTCTCTAACGGCCGCGAGTCGATGACATCTCCAGCCAGCCAGCCAGATCGGACGCTGTGGCTGTGGTGGTCCGGTAAGCGCTTCAAGCAGCGCCTAAACGATGGGAACGTTGGAAGTCGTGGCCTGGAGAGAAGAAGAAAAAAAGCCAACCCCGAAAAGGACGATGACAGCGTTGGTGTGTCAACAGGCACAGGCTACAATGGCAGCGAAGGCGCGGCCCAAAGGATACCGCACGGGTCGGATTGTCCCTGAGACATTCCGACACCGTTCCGACTGGTTCGGTGTAACAGGATCTCAGGAGCGCTCTGTTTTATTGCTCCCCTGAAGTGTAGGACGATCCGCGCGTCACACGATCGCACTTCGGCGGAGGCAAATAAATATCCTGGCCGGTTGGATGGGCCATATGGTTGCACTTTTTTCCCCGCCGACACGTATCTGTGTATCGCCCCGGATGGCCTTGCCCATGAAAGCTGTCACATTGTTTAGCTTGCGTCTTAATCTTCTCCTCAGTGCGATTAAACACGCGAATACAGGCGGCGATAAATTTGCCACCATAGGAAGATCCGCGCAGCCAGTTTGGCGCACGGAACGATAAAACATATCCGTAAATTATCGCCAACGACCATATCATACGCTCCGCCGCGCTTCAATGCCCGCTCTCGTTTCGGGGAAGAATGTTTAGCCAGCGTTTGGGGCAGCGAAAAAGAATAGTACAGTGAGCCTAATCCCTAATTCTGCAAATAACGCGGCACACATATCGTCGCGAGCTATCTATCTGTATCTGTCGGGGTTCTATTACCAGTGTTTGTTAGTTTGTTTTTTGCTGGTACACACGCGCTCAGCCACATTGCAGCTGCGCAGATAGCGTTGGGGAATCCTTTTTCGGCAGGTTTTCGGTTTTGATCGGTCGTCGTTCGAGCAACATTTTTGAGACGAATCTTTCGGGCGCGAAACAGCACTGCCGCACGCAAGACGCGAGCGTGTGCGCGCGCGCGAATGCTCCCTCCGCGGAACGCGAAACACGTGCGAATTGTAGTTTTTGTCACCCGATTTACTCTGCCGCCGTCGTGTGTGCCCCCGGTGATGGTGGCGTGTGGCACACGAGCCCGTATAAACAGCGGCGCGTATTAGCGATATGTTTTGCCGGAATCCCGACCATGTGTGACAGTGCAGGGTGAAGTGTAGCGCGAGCTATATACGAAAAGCGGAGAAGTGGGAAAATTGGGAAAAAGAACAGACTTGCTGGTGGTTTCGATTGGGGCTTTATATCGGAACCGTCGGAGCATTGCCACGTATGATGCTGTGGAAGATGATATGGGAGCATCGCACCGTCGGTCACGTTTTGCTGCTGTTGCCGTATCGGAACACGGTGCTGTTGGGATGCTTCTTTGGCCAATCCGGCTCCAGTCCAATTAAAACGTACAGCATTGTAGTCATCTTCCACAACACTGTTTGGTGGGTAGTTTTGGCATATTCACAAAACATAAAATTGGCTGATAACGGCTTGGTTTGCCATGTTTACTCTTACTCGCTGACTCAACATCATTTATGTAGGTCTGGTTTGGCTTTTTCTAGCATATTGCGTATGTAGTCGAAAGCACATACGCGCTTTTCAACGTTATACCTGCTACCGTATCGTTTGAAATCGATCAAAGCATGCATTGAATTTTGGAAGCTTCAACGCCATCTATAAAGGTCATTGTAACGTTCATTATGCCCATATGAATGCTCTAAAAGAACATAATATTTGTGGCAAAAGAAGGTCTAACTGAATTGATTTGGACAACCTGTTAGAATCTAGCAAATCTGATGATGCGTCGTATTCTTTTTCTTGTCTGTGTTTTGATCTGGACGGTGTTCGTTTTATGCCTGCAGTTATCCACTCGCGGTTGTACGCTTCACCAAATGTACGGAATGTAACCCGGATAGGTGACTGACGATCTTCCTGGTATGACGACACCATTCCAGGTCTACGCCTGCCATATTGGCTTACCTTTACTTGCTGATAGCTTTATGTTCAGGACCGCCAATCCGGTGATCCGGTTCAGTTAAGATATAATCCCACTACCCATCTATCGTTTCAGGTAAATTACGCCCAAATCTTTCAGCAAAAACATACATAAAAAATATTTCTCCCCCTCACGCATCTGTACAAACAAAGTCGGTTGGTTTTTGCATTCGTCCATCCTCACTTCGTTCACTTTATTACCAATTGTATTTCGTTTGCGCTCGCTTTTCCTAAAATTCGGATTAACACTATTATCATTAAGACGGTAGGTAATATGACATTCCCTTTTTATCGTATATCTAAACCAAGAAACAAAAATGATTGCATCATTTAACCACCTATGAGAGCGTTTGCGTACGCGTGTTCTGGCCAGTCCAAGTGTCGTCGCTTCCGCGCTCGTGCCGGAGGTACTTAAACCTCCACTTCACTCCGCTACGCTACCACCGAGGGACTAGAAAACAGTGTTTCACGAGAAGAGAACATCCAAGGAATCAAAAACCGACCGAACTTCTATTCACTAGCGCTAGTAATATTTTGTTTACTCGCAAACCCTTGCGATTTTCAAACGGGCAACGGTGTTGTCGCCACCGGTTTGTTAGCCTTTTCTTACGGACACCCTGTTAAGTGGAAAGTGGGGCGGAAAGGGAATGAAAATACAGTTGGAGCCAGGTAGACGCGGGGCGAGTGGGTGTGTGGTTGGAGAGGAAAGCAAATAAACAACAAAATGTTTGTGCTCGAGTGGGAATGTGTGCTCAGGTGCATAAGACGTAGAGAAAGAAAAATAGCGCACCTTCACGGGCGCGACACTGTTTTTGGTAACATTTAAATTAGAGGTCAACGGCCCGTGAAACGTGTGTGCTCGCATGGGACGCAACCAATAGCTAATAACTCTCCTTCCCCCCTGCGTTACACGTATTTACACAGCACACAGCACACGGGCTGTTTGCCCGGAGAGCAAACACCACAATTTGCTAGTACGTTTCGCAACACGAAACACGATAAAATCGATCATTCGCTAGCCTAATATCGTCTTTTTCGAAGCGTCTTTTCCAGTCTCCAGATCGGTCCACGCTGCGAAATGCGGCGTACAACCGGCGTTTGGAAATAAATAAAAGCATTCCACGGTTCGTGGACGAGACCCGCTTTACTCGTCCCGTATCGGTACCAGGTGGGCCTCGGAGTTGAACACGTACTTGTCGAGATCGATCTCGGTCCGATCGTCGCTGAACAGCAGGTAGAAGTACTTGAGTGTTTCGCCGAGCCAGAAGCTTTCCATCATGTCGCGCGGCCGCGTGTTGAGCGGGTTCTTCACGTTCCCGATCGAGGTGTAGCCGTTCTTGACCTTTGTGTAGCGATTAAACGCCTCGAAGATGGTCCAGCCCATGTCCTGGTACGTGCGGTTGCCCGTGATGGCGTAGAAGTAGTACAGACTTTCGATGAACTCGGGTCGCAGCAGGTTGTGCGCATCGTTCGTCTTGACGTAGATGTCCGTTTCCGATTCACCGTTCACGTTGAAGTAGGATATCTCCGGCGCCAGCTGGGTCGGTTGCTTCATGTACGTTTGGTAGCACGTTTCGAGCAGGTCCGTTGCCAGCCGGAGGTGTGTCTTTGGCATGCCGTTCTTGTAGCCGAGCAGCAGCGTACCGGGCAGGTAGCAGGTTAGATGGTCCATTTTGGGTTTGAAGTCCTTCCCGTTGAGAAGCTCGCCGACGTAGACGTGCTTTTCGTTCGGTGTCGTCCGTACCAGCTGATTCAGAACACCACGAATAGCCTGCTGATAGTCCTCGATGAGACTGGGAGAATAGAAACGGAGTTAGTAATGGCAATCTTTGGAGCAGTAAAGGGTTCAAATGTGTAACCACAATGGAGTGCGTATTACTAGAAATACTCACAAATCGTCATCCTTTTTGCCAGTCTGTAGCCACTGCTTCAGTAAATATTCGTAATACGAATCGGCCCGTGCTCCGAGCGACACGGTGGCAAAGTTACGAAACTGTCCCGTGTTTGCATTGATGAAGATCGGCACCAAGCCTTCGTTTTTGTCCAGTTCATGTATTTTAACATTCACTCTCGATGCCACCTGCAGCCACGGATGATTAAAAGAATGATTAAGTAATCAATCGATTGCTTCAAACTCTCCTCCTTTGTAACTTACCTTCTCAAAGATGGGGTTCTTCGAGCTGCGTGATAGATCACGGAACTCGAGCTGTATAGTGGTCACCTCGCTCGTCGAGCTATCCGGCGACCACTTCGGTGCGTGTGCCGCCAGCGACCCAATGTTCACGTCCGAAAACGGAATGCCGGACGGTGAATCGAAGCACGGTAGCAGCCGGTTGCCGAGATCGATCGCTTTGTCTAGGAACATGCGATCGCCGCTCAAATGGTACGCACTGAGCAACCCGCCGACCACGCGGATCGTCACCTCGAACAGGTTCACCTCGCGGTTGACGTCAAACTTTAAGTACTTCTCGATCCAAGCGCGTGCCTCATCGAACTCGTCCTGCAGATCCATGATGTACAGCGTATCGAGCGTATCGACCAGCGTTAGCCCCAGCCCGAACCAGTCGGAGTATCCCATCGAGATGGGCTTCAGGTTATCGTGGCCCCACGCATACTCTCGGTAGCCCTTCCACGAATGGAGCACTGCGGCGACAACCGCCCGCTGTCGGTCATTTGTTGGACCCTACCGAATCCGATATGCCGATTAGACGATTATTTTGAGAATGCACACGAAAACGAACGAAAATCAACTCGAACGAGCAAACAAAAGCAAACAGAAAAGAAGGCTCACCGCCCAACGCCATAAGCACACGCACACGTACCTTAAAATCTCTTGCACCGGCAAACGGCGCACGACGGTTTTCCTCCAGCACGTTCTCTTCGTTGTCCACGATCTCCTTCGGTTCGTTGTGCACAATTTCAAGCTGCATAAGGCTTGCCTCCGGGTGCTGTTGGTCGACCGGTTTCACCGGCGCTTCCTCCGTGGGAGGATTGGCGAGACTGTCGGTGAGTTTGATCTCTTTCACTACCGACGAGGCGAATCGTTCGTGCTGCTTCCATACAATACAAACCACAGGACAACACGAACATGGAGCGGACGGACAAAGATAGAGGGGACAGAAGAGACCGAAAACGCTTAGCAATCACGCGGACATGGACGTAGACGAAAGCAAAGAAAATCAATATTACCCTCTCCTTGAACGGTGCAATCTGGATGTGTTCCATCGGATCGATCGCATCGGTGCTCCGGGACGGGTCGCTGAATGGTAGCACGAAGAAAATGATGTAGAAAATGCACACGCCGGCCAGCAGGATGCAGGCCAGATTCTTTTGGAAGCGCGATAGCTGATTCCAGTGCTGAAAAGGTGTGAAACAAATTAAGCCACCGTCGCTAATAAACGGTTTCTGCTTGCCGATCCGATACTCACTCGCTTTAAGCTTTTCCTACTGCCAGTGTTCCCGACGATTAACGGATCGTTGCTGACGGGTAATATCACCGAAACGTGCTCGATTTTGGCGTCCATCGTGTCACGGCCGTTCGTTTATGGATTCGTGGTGTAACCGCGATAATGAGACACGCGGGTTTTCCCCTTCTGCAGTGGTGACGACGATGGACGGATCCGTACGCACCGTACGCGGCTTGGCAGAGCGTTTCAGTCGCTTATCTTTCGCGGCCCAGATAGTGCATCGTGCAGGTCGTGCCCACCGCGAAACGGACAGAGGGTATCGCTTGCACGAATTTGAACAAGCAATTGTGCGAGAACTCGGCACGAGAACCGCACTCTTATCACTACCGCACAGGTACCGGAAACTACAACCGCCGGTCAACCGGTTTGCTGAAGGTCGCACGGGTTGAGCGAGGAAATTGGGTCGCGGGAGCTACATTAATTTTGATGATACTAGTTTTTGCCAATAAATGCTAATCGAGCGAATGTTATTTATATCCACTGCGGGCTGCTGACGAAAAAACGTCAACAAAAATTTGCGCTGACGTGATTTAATGCGTGCGTTTATTGACGAGAGTTTGATACTTCCCGTGGTTAAAACAGTACGTTTTATTAATTTGAATTTACAACACGCACCTCGCTTGCATGGGTTTATGCCATAGTCAACTAAATAGAGTTTTTCAGGCAACAATACATCATGGAAAGTTACTAAAAATCTGTTTTTAAATTAAATTTGAATGCATCGAATCTCAACCCTACAACGTTGCGATGTAAACCAACTGCCAATGCTGACAATACAAATGACAAACAAACAACAAACAACAAAAAACCGCGAGCATGTTCCCTTCCGAAGCGCACCGGTCGAAATCTGTTCCGAAATGATCGATACAAGTGTAATTGCCGGCATATCTGCGGCCCTCGTGTCCTTTGCCTTGGGATACACGATCGCAAAAGTACCGCGCGCCGGCAACGAAAGTTCCGACAGCTCTAAACCCCCGAGCGGCGAGCTCGAAACTGCCTCCGATGCGGAATCGGACAAGGTAGGCTTCGGTGATCATGCGGAAAAACCTTAACGCCTAGATAAACTAACATCTCCAAATGGAATGTCCCTTTGCTGCAGGTGTTTGCCGGTATGGGGGGCGAGTACAAGATGGTGCTGGTCGTACGCAACGATCTGAAGATGGGCAAGGGCAAGATCGCTTCCCAGTGTGGTCATGCGGCCGTCGGTGCCTTCGAAACAGGGCTGCAGAAAACGCCTGCAACGATCAAAAAGTGGCGCAACAGCGGGCAGGCCAAAATTGCCGTCAAAGTCGAGAGCGAGGCAGCGATGATGGAGATCTTTCGGACCGCACGGGCAAACAAACTGAACTGCTGCGTTATACGCGACGCCGGCCGGACGCAGATCGAACCGAACACGAAAACTGTGCTGGCAATCGGACCGGCACCGGTTGTTGCGCTGGATAGTGTGACGGGCCACTTGAAGTTACTGTAAGTCGGTGGGGACAGTTTATCGGTATGGAATACATGCTAATTGGCAAGTGGAAACATGCTACCCAAGATCACGTGCTCGGTTGTGTGAAAGGTATCCGAATCTTAAAATTTGCCTAATTAAAGTTATGTTTATTAACACGAATATTTTTGTCTATTACTAAGCCAAGGAGGCAGAATGAATCAATTAAAAGTTTTAATGTTTATACACATACAAAGCCACGACCGATCCGTGCTGCGGCTCTGCTTTAGAACCAGAGATCGCCACCCTCATCGTTATCGTCGTTTTCGTTTTCATCCCGCACCTCATCCATGTGCAAGTTGCTCTTCTCATCATCGCTGTCGGAAATGGCCAAATCCGAGTGTAGCGTTTGAAGCATCGGAAGTACACTCGGCTGCGGTTCATTAGTGGCCACCGATTGATTTGGTTCTGCTTGCAACTGCTGCTGCTGCTGCTGCTGGCCACCATCCACCACTTCCTGTCTCAGCTCCAGAGTGTATTCACTGTTTGCGTTGGCCTGATCCACGGAGTAGGTTGCGTCCGACGGCTGCTGACTACCGGAGTCGCCGTCCGCCGGCTGCTGACGGCTGGACATACCCAGAAAATCGCTCGGATCGTAGTTCGGATCGATCTCCATCGATTCGTCCTGTGCCGTGTTGTAGTATTGCGCGCTGCTCAGCTGGACCATCGCTTCCGCGGCCTGTTGGCTGTCATCTTCGCTCTGCGGGGGCATCATGCTCGACATCGTGTTCGACTGTTCCAGCGTTACGGAAACACCCTCGTTGTCGCTGGTGCCAACCTCCTCAAATTCTTCATCGTCCGTCGAGTACTGATGATCTGCTCGTAAGGGAGAGTGACAGAATTAGCACCACGAATTATACCCATCATCGCGTCCTGTAACTATTTCGTGTTTGTCGACCGCATAAGATAACATCATTGCCTTAAGATCATCTTCCACTTCTTCTCGTCACATGTTTCAAGCCTTCAACTTACCCCTCGGCCTGCGGCCAGCCGCGTCAGATGAAGAGGGATTAAAAACTTTGCTCCTGCCTGAATCGCCAAAGCCACCCGCATCATTGTGTGAACCCGGTTGGGCATCGCCGAACGCAACCGAAATTCCACCCGTCCCGCCGTATTGATCGTTTGCGTATTGATTCGGCAACGCACCGTACCCGGTGGGCCCGGTCAGCTCGTCATACTGTTCCGCGCCCAGATTCATCCAGTTCATTTCGTAAGCCGAAGCGGCCACGTTAGGGTGCATCGTTTGCGAATGGTCCGGCGGTGCCGTACTGCTGCTGCTGCGAGCAATCGCACTCGGAACACCGGCATTTCCTACGAATCCTGGAGCAATGCTCCCGCTACCAGCACCACCACTAGCGCCAACAAATCCGGTACCTACCATCGGGCTGGGCCGATGATACGGAGGATTGGCATTTGGTCGCACTATTGGGAAAGGCATTGCCGATTCGGAGTAGGACGATCCATACGGACGGGCCGTAAAATCTGGTACAGTGCAGCATACAGGAAAATGAGAAAATTGGCTTCATTTATGGCGAACTCGGCCCACTTGTAATGAACGGACGCCACACGGGTAAACCACACATAACGCGATGGATGCGGTAGCGTTGTGGTTAGTCTCACTCGGGATTAATCGACAGAAAACTGAACGTAGCGAAAGCAAGCAGGATGACACAGATGGGTTGTGTTAGAAACATTCCGTATGAAGATGGCGTACGTATGGCATCTGTACTTGGCCACTTGTTCTAGGAGCAGAGTAATTGTCTTATCGAAGTTAAGATTTGCTCAGTAACATGTCCCAAAAGTCTGAATCGTAGTTTTCACCCACTCATTTTAAGGAAGGAAAGTAGCCACTTCTGATGGATGAATATGCTTTCGAGGCAAGCGATAAGGACAGAACACAGGATACAGGATAAATAGATGCATAGATATTCGATTACACTCAATAGGTCATTGGACATTGGATCATTCATTGAATTGAGGGTGCTCAATAGCGCGACTAGCCGATAATTAAAATCCAAGGAGGCATTTGTCGTTCAGAGGATGCCTCGAACAAAGGCTTGGAAGAGATCGTAGAAGGCCTCGCCAATTGCCAATCAACCTTTTCCATTTCAAAGACACTATTCTCTCCTTTTGTCAGATGCAGAAGCAATTAACCATGTTTCTGAAATCCCGGCGACCAGGCCTGAATGGCGACCTTACGGGCTGGGTCGTCTGGTGTCATTATACTGACATAACCAGTCCACGTAGATGATCGTAGATGCCAAATAATCGTTTGTTTAAAGTTATGATCAAAGAATGATCAATTTCAAGGTTTATTTTTTCGATGTGTTAAGCTGACACAAGCAAAAGAAACGAGCATATTTTCGGCCACGTTAGGGTGCATCGTTTGCGAATGGTCCGGCGGTGCCGTACTGCTGCTGCTGCGAGCAATCGCACTCGGAACACCGGCATTTCCTACGAATCCTGGAGCAATGCTCCCGCTACCAGCACCACCACTAGCGCCAACAAATCCGGTACCTACCATCGGGCTGGGCCGATGATACGGAGGATTGGCATTTGGTCGCACTATTGGGAAAGGCATTGCCGATTCGGAGTAGGACGATCCATACGGACGGGCCGTAAAATCTGGTACAGTGCAGCATACAGGAAAATGAGAAAATTGGCTTCATTTATGGCGAACTCGGCCCACTTGTAATGAACGGACGCCACACGGGTAAACCACACATAACGCGATGGATGCGGTAGCGTTGTGGTTAGTCTCACTCGGGATTAATCGACAGAAAACTGAACGTAGCGAAAGCAAGCAGGATGACACAGATGGGTTGTGTTAGAAACATTCCGTATGAAGATGGCGTACGTATGGCATCTTTACTTGGCCACTTGATCTAGGAGCAGAGTAACTGTCTTATCGAAGTTAAGATTTGCTCAGTAACATGTCCCAAAAGTCTGAATCGTAGTTTTCACCCACTCATTTTAAGGAAGGAAAGTAGCCACTTCTGATGGATGAATATGCTTTCGAGGCAAGCGATAAGGACAGAACACAGGATACAGGATAAATAGATGCATAGATATTCGATTACACTCAATAGGTCATTGGACATTGGACCATTCATTGAATTGAGGGTGCTCAATAGCGCGACTAGCCGATAATTAAAATCCAAGGAGGCATTTGTCGTTCAGAGGATGCCTCTGGAGTCGCCGTCCGCCGGCTGCTGACGGCTGGACATACCCAGAAAATCGCTCGGATCGTAGTTCGGATCGATCTCCATCGATTCGTCCTGTGCCGTGTTGTAGTATTGCGCGCTGCTCAGCTGGACCATCGCTTCCGCGGCCTGTTGGCTGTCATCTTCGCTCTGCGGGGGCATCATGCTCGACATCGTGTTCGACTGTTCCAGCGTTACGGAAACACCCTCGTTGTCGCTGGTGCCAACCTCCTCAAATTCTTCATCGTCCGTCGAGTACTGATGATCTGCTCGTAAGGGAGAGTGACAGAATTAGCACCACGAATTATACCCATCATCGCGTCCTGTAACTATTTCGTGTTTGTCGACCGCATAAGATAACATCATTGCCTTAAGATCATCTTCCACTTCTTCTCGTCACATGTTTCAAGCCTTCAACTTACCCCTCGGCCTGCGGCCAGCCGCGTCAGATGAAGAGGGATTAAACACTTTGCTCCTGCCTGAATCGCCAAAGCCACCCGCATCATTGTGTGAACCCGGTTGGGCATCGCCGAACGCAACCGAAATTCCACCCGTCCCGCCGTATTGATCGTTTGCGTATTGATTCGGCAACGCACCGTACCCGGTGGGCCCGGTCAGCTCGTCATACTGTTCCGCGCCCAGATTCATCCAGTTCATTTCGTAAGCCGAAGCGGCCACGTTAGGGTGCATCGTTTGCGAATGGTCCGGCGGTGCCGTACTGCTGCTGCTGCGAGCAATCGCACTCGGAACACCAGCATTTCCTACGAATCCTGGAACAATGCTCCCGCTACCAGCACCACCACTAGCGCCAACAAATCCGGTACCTACCATCGGGCTGGGCCGATGATACGGAGGATTGGCATTTGGTCGCACTATTGGGAAAGGCATTGCCGATTCGGAGTAGGACGATCCATACGGACGGGCCGTAAAATCTGGTACAGTACAGCATACAGGAAAATGAGAAAATTGGCTTCATTTATGGCGAACTCGGCGCACTTGAAATGAACGGACGCCACACGGGTAAACCACACATAACGCGATGGATGCGGTAGCGTTGTGGTTAGTCTCACTCGGGATTAATCGACAGAAAACTGAACGTAGCGAAAGCAAGCAGGATGACACAGATGGGTTGTGTTAGAAACATTCCGTATGAAGATGGCGTACGTATGGCATCTGTACTTGGCCACTTGTTCTAGGAGCAGAGTAATTGTCTTATCGAAGTTAAGATTTGCTCAGTAACATGTCCCAAAAGTCTGAATCGTAGTTTTCACCCACTCATTTTAAGGAAGGAAAGTAGCCACTTCTGATGGATGAATATGCTTTCGAGGCAAGCGATAAGGACAGAACACAGGATACAGGATAAATAGATGCATAGATATTCGATTACACTCAATAGGTCATTGGACATTGGATCATTCATTGAATTGAGGGTGCTCAATAGCGCGACTAGCCGATAATTAAAATCCAAGGAGGCATTTGTCGTTCAGAGGATGCCTCGAACAAAGGCTTGGAAGAGATCGTAGAAGGCCTCGCCAATTGCCAATCAACCTTTTCCATTTCAAAGACACTATTCTCTCCTTTTGTCAGATGCAGAAGCAATTAACCATGCTTCTGAAATCCCGGCGACCAGGCCTGAATGGCGACCTTACGGGCTGGGTCGTCTGGTGTCATTATACTGACATAACCAGTCCACGTAGATGATCGTAGATGCCAAATAATCGTTTGTTTAAAGTTATGATCAAAGAATGATCAATCGTACGGCGCTTCACATCCTCGTGCCGTTTCAGCAGCTTGCTGCTTAGCTTCACCTTCGTACCGTCCACGTTCACCAGATCACCCTCGTCGTACGCGTTCAGTTCCTTCTCGATCTCCTCCTCCTGCTCTTCGGTCATCGCCACGTTGAGCGATGGCGTCGCCAGTATGCCCGAGTACTGTGGACACGCCTTGTTTGTGCGCATGTGTCCAACTTGTCCGCACGCGCCACACTTCAACTTCAGGTCGGGCTTTATTTTCGCCTTGCGCCGGGACGACGAAGACGACGACGGGCTGTGCTCTTTGCCTGCGGCCGAAGATCCACCCGCGCCTCCACCACCCGAACCCTCCGAGCTGCGGCCCACACCGTCGAGCAAACGGCTCGAAAACGGTTTCGGCGCGGACGTTTCTCATACAACAAATAGATTCTGATGTTCACACTTACCCTCATCCTTTGCCGCCTTGCGTTGACGCGCCCGGGCACGCTTCGCCTCCGACCGGGCCGTCCTAGACACGTCCGTGGACGAAGGTGGCCGATCGGGGTTGCTATCGTTGCCGCCGCCGCCTCCATTGTCGTCCGGTTCGGGTGTGGTGTCTCGTGAGCCACCGGCACCACCACCCCCACCCACCCCCTTCAGTTCCTGCTCGTCATCTTCCCAGTCCATATCGTCGTCCTCGTTGCGAGCCCGCTCCTGCACCAGCGTGATGTTCTTCTCGAGCTGCGCCACGTTGTGGTCCATCGAGTCGAGCGCCTGCCGGGTGGCCTCCACCATCTGGCGCGCCTGCTTGGTGAAGTTTGCTTCGGCACCGTTGTACTGTTCGCTGTTCTCCGCGATCAGCTGCAGGTCGGCGAGGAAGTCGGCCCGCGAATGGTACTTGTGCGAGGCGACCTTCTTCGACACCTTCTCCAGGTCCATCGGCCGCCGGATGATGGTGTAGTAGTCCTTGACGAGCCGCTTGTTGACCGGCTTTAGGAACGGCCAGCTTTCGGGCATCGCTTTGAGTGGCCCGTTCACGTACTCGCCGAGGATGTAGGAGAGTGCGACCTGATCGTCATCGTCCAGCAGCGGGTTGATGCTCTTCTCCAGCCTCGTCAGCCGTTCCTCGCGCTCCTGCACCCGTTCCTTGCACTTCTGCAGCATGCGTTGGGCGGCGACGGTCAGCGAGCTCTTGGCCCCGTTGTACAGCGACGAGTTCTCCACGATCTGGTTGATGTCGTTCAGGAACTCTTCGCGCGTTTGGTACTTCTTCTGGCGGATGTTATCGCGGATCGTCTGCAGATCCATCGGGCGCTGCACGATGCGGTGGTAGTCGACGACCTGTTTCGCGTTCACCGGGAACATGAACGGCTGCACGTCCGGCATGTCGCGCAGCTCGTTCAGTATCTGCTCCAGCACGGAGGAAAACACAACGACCGGGTCGGTTCGCTGGCGGTTGGTGGTTTTGTTGTGGCGCTGTAGATAGTCACAGTGCGAATCGCCACCCACCCCGTACGGCGCTTCACATCCTCGTGCCGTTTCAGCAGCTTGCTGCTTAGCTTCACCTTCGTACCGTCCACGTTCACCAGATCACCCTCGTCGTACGCGTTCAGTTCCTTCTCGATCTCCTCCTCCTGCTCTTCGGTCATCGCCACGTTGAGCGATGGCGTCGCCAGTATGCCCGAGTACTGTGGACACGCCTTGTTTGTGCGCATGTGTCCAACTTGTCCGCACGCGCCACACTTCAACTTCAGGTCGGGCTTTATTTTCGCCTTGCGCCGGGACGACGAAGACGACGACGGGCTGTGCTCTTTGCCTGCGGCCGAAGATCCACCCGCGCCTCCACCACCCGAACCCTCCGAGCTGCGGCCCACACCGTCGAGCAAACGGCTCGAAAACGGTTTCGGCGCGGACGTTTCCCGATCGCCAAGACTGATCGGTGTACCGACCGTGTGCAGATTCTGGTTCTGCAGCATACCGATCTTCTGCTGGTTGCGCTTGATGCGCCGCAGCTGCTCCTGGATGCGTCGCTTCTCGCGCTTCATCTCCTCTTTCTGGGCCTCGTCCAGCGTCGCAAACTGGCGGATGAACGCCTCGTCCTTGGTCGTGCGTATCTTGACGTACGCATCGATCACCGGGCTGCGGCGGACGAGCTCCACGCGCGTATATTCGCGCCCCTCTGCGTTCTTGAACGTGCGCGTTATTTTCAGTATCTTCGCCAGGCTCGACTGTTGCTCGTCCTTCAACCCATCGTCGTCCTTTTTCTTCTTCTGGCCGGCACCGCCCCCACCGCTCCCACCACCCTGCTCCTCCATAATCTTTCGCAACAGCTCCTGCCGTTCCTGTTCCTCGCGCTCGAGCGACAGCTGCGTGGACGTTTTCTTGTTCGCCAGCATGTTCTCGAGATTTTTGCCCAGCTCCTCCAGGTCGGACTCCTCGGAGGCGGTCGATTCGCCCTCGTCCGTCGAGAGCACCTCGGACGAGGCTAGCACGCGGTTCTGCAGGTCGAAGATGCGCTGGCACTCCTCCTTGTAGCGCTCCTGGTGTTCGGCGATCGAGAACCGGTTGCCGCGCGAAAACTTGTCCATACCCTCTTCGCCCGCTTTCGCCTTCTCGGTCGAGAGCGTACGGACAACGTCTATCACCTCCCAGCGGGACAGCTTCTTGATTTCCTCCTCCGGCACCTGGAACTTTCGTAGCAACGCTTTGGCATTGTTCAGCGATAGACGGCGCAAATCGGCATCTGTACCGGTAACGGTACGTTTCGGTTGACTTTCCGTTTCCTCTTTGTTTTGTTGCTGCGAGAGGAGAAGAAACGAAAAGATCATAATTAGCATCTGCTTGGAAACTAGTGTTGAGACTGGAGAATATTTCTACGAGATTTAGATTAATGGATCTTTGAGGTTCAAACGTTCACGTTCGGACTATTCAAGAATGTCCGAATATTCATCAATCTCTTAAGGTTTGTAATACCGTGACGAATTTCAAATATAAAAACTCACGAATAAGCAAAGATGACCACGAAGATCGTTACACCAAAGAAGAAAAAAACTGAATCATAAATCTTGAAAATATTTATAAATCTAGAGAGATTCTTCATCAGATTCGTAGGAATGTCCACTGACATGAGATAATATTCTCGAAAACATCATGCAGCACAACACAACCAAGTCACCAACACTCACCGTCGGTTTGTTCGGCATGCGCACGTACGAGAAACCTTCCCCACAACCGGTCGGATCGGCCGGTCCGTTCAGCTGCAGGATGCACTTGCCGCGCATCGCCTGTATGTACGCGCGGGTCGTGTTCCATGGCGCCACCTTCACCTCGTCGTCCATCTTCAGCTGCATCTCCTCATCGTCGTCCTCCTGCTGGGCGAAGATGAACTTCTCTCCGTACCCGGCATCCTTCAGCCGCTGCTCGGCCGCAATCATGCTGAAGTACGCGCAGCACTGCTCCGGTGACACCATCGCCCGGATCTCCTCCTCCGACGGCAACCGAAACTCGGGCTTGATGACCCAGAAGTTCGAATCCATGCCCGTACGCTTGAAATCGGCGCACAGCTTCAGCCGCTTCCGGATGCTGCTCTCCGAGTGTGCCGGGAACGCCTTCTTGATGTCGTCCATGCGGATCTTGCGTGGGTTGTCCCTGCTCTTCCAGAACAGTCGATAGATGAACACCTGCAGAAAGTCGCGCACGAAGTTGTTCGCCCGCTTCGAGTTCGGCCCGGGCACCTCGTACAGCGGACACTCCTGGCCAGCGGTGAACAGTGCGTCCACCTCGCGCACGTAGTAACTGTTGCGCGTGCGGATCACGAGAAAGTCGGTTTCGCCGATTGTGTGCGGGTAGATTGGCGCCCGGTACATGTTGTTCTCGATCGCCTGCACGCACTGTCCGTGGTGCAGGATGCCGAGGAACGGGGACGTGTGCGCGTAATGCGTCTCGCCGAACCGGAATTCGGGAGGTCCTGGATCCTTGCCAATCTTGCGCTTGTAAAAGTTTTTAATTTTCGACGCCATACCGACCTGGTTCATCAGCGGAGGGTGCTCCTCGCAGAACTCGATCAGGATCAGCTCACCGTCCCGGCCGGTCAGATCCTCCGGGGTGCGCATGAAGAAGACGTCGCCACCGCCGGACGCGATTCGTTCCAGCTCGCGCTGCTTCGCCTTCTTCTTGATGTGCTTTTGCAGGGGCAGCACCGGCTGCGGGTTGGCCGAGGCGAGCGAACCGTACGAGTACTTCTTCATCGGCGGCCGGTGGAACATGCGCAACTTCATCGGGCCCATGTGCGTCGGCACGAAGGGGGCCCGCAGCTCGACCGTCGGTGTGGAATGCTGCAGCAGGTTCCCACCGCCGACCTTTATCTTCAACGTCGCCTCCGTCGACTTGGCCATGTAGAACACATCGTTCGAGATGTTGTACGGATCGCGATCGGGACTCTTGGGCGGGGGCGGCGGTGTGTCTTCGGCCAGCACGTTTATCACGCCCGCCTTGCCGAGCAGAATCTTCGACTTTTTCACGTGCGGATGCGGAATCTTCACCTTCGGCTGCGGGCCCGAGTTGCGCACGATCTTGGACGGATCGATATCGTCTGGGATGCAGAGGATGATGTTCTCGTCGTTCGCGTCCAGCGTCAGGACTTTCGGTTTCGGGATTTTGGAGACTGCTTCTGCGTCCCAGATCACATCATCCTCCCACTTGTTGTACACTAGCTCGTCGTTCTCCACCGGGAAAATGCTGTACCAGGCGTCTTCGTTCTCCTCCTGCGCCTTCTGGGCCGCGTTGATTATCATTTGCGTTTTGCTTAGCTTGCTGGTGCCTGACTTGCCGGTGCCGGTGTTGGCTGGCGATGCCGGGAGCGTCTTTCCCGGTTGGCTAAAGGCACCGGCAGTACGGGAACCGCTCGACGGAAGCCAACCGGCCGCGTTCACCTTCGAGTTAAGCTTCTGCAACACCTTGTGCTTGATGTCGTTCCCGTCCCACACCACGTCGTCCTCCCAGTGCAGCTGAGACACCATGAGGAACGCGTCGTCTGGGATTGCTTTGTCCGTGACGGATGCGACCGACGGGAGCGCCTCCAGTTTGGCCGGATCGCCCTGCTTGAAGCCGTAGTTGAAGTCTTCACCCGTGTCAGGGACGTCCAGCATGTCGTACCACTTCTGCGCCGGGCCGTATCGCCAGTCGGCCACCTTCGGCTTCGAATCACCCTTACTGTCCGACTCCTTGTCCTTCACCTCTTTTTCCTCGTCCGCTTCGCGGCTCGTGAAGCGTAACTCGTCATCCGAAGCCCACAGATCTTTCGGCGGGAGCGGTGCGTACGTGGGCGTGAAGTACTGTCGCCGTCTCGGTTCGTCTGAATCCGACGTTGAATCCGAACCGTCGCGGGGCTTGCGGGAGGACGATTGCGTCTTTTTATTGCGACGTCGCCGCACGCTGCGCCAGATTTGCGGCAGACTGGAGATTTTTCCCGGCCCAAAGAGCCGCGAAAAACGCAACACTTTGTCGGGTCGGAAGTCGGGGAAGAATTCGCGCACGTCCACGTTCTGGTACTTGGACGGAAGCATTGCGGCTAACGGTGTTTCGAGCTTTTTGGGCTTATCCTTCGAACCGTCGTCCGCGGTTGACGAAGTTGCCGCCGTACCGGTTGTCGGTGTGCCATCCGTGCTTACCGGAGCTGTCGGCGGTGGCATAAGGTCCTTGTCGTCTACACCGACACTGCTGCCGGTTTCTTCCACCTTGACAACGACCGAATCGCCGGTGGATCTAGCTTCGACGCGGCTACACGGTATCGCCGCCTCGATGTCATCCAGATCTTCTTCCACCTTAACGTCTTTCTTATCTACCTCATCGTCGGCATCGTTCGCGTCGTCCGTTTTGCTCGCGGCGGCAGCAACAGGGACGACGGCTGCTTCTTCCGCCAGTTCCTGAATGTCCGAATAGTCCACCGCCTCGTCGGCCTTGATCTTGTAGTTCGCACCATCACTGTCATCGTCGTAGCGCCGGCGGCGTCTGTCGTCGTCACTGGAGGACGAATCGTCGCTGTCGCTGTACGAGCGCGACGGTTTCTCGCCGTCGTCGTCGTCCTGCAGCACATCCGCCAGAAAGGACGAAAGGCCCATGCGGGACAGGGAGGACAACTGCTGCTTGGCTTCCTCGTCGAGGAAGTCGCCATCGAGATGTCCATGCTCGTCAACGTTGCCAAACAGGAAGCCAGCCAAATTTAAGCCACCCTCGTTCTCGTTGTCACTGTTGCTGTTGCTCATGGTTGGTGATGCGGCAGGTGCTAGGTTCAATGTCCGTTCAGCGCAGTTTTGGCTGCATCGCTGTTTTATTTACAAATGCACGTAGTCGCACCAAGCCCGGCTTCCAAGAAAACGGGCAAGCGTCATTGAACTATCACGGAAGCTACAGTTTCTGAATGGATTGCATATAACACACTTGAAAATGAATTGCTGCCAGGGCAGCGATCTTCCCCCTACGGGATAAAACTATTTTTAACGCGTTTCAGTGCGGGTTTGTATGAATATTTTCAATAATTATGTTTCCCGACACAGAAACAAACATTCGGTGTATTCGGTGATTGACGTTTTGTTTGACGTGTCAGGGACGTCCAGCATGTCGTACCACTTCTGCGCCGGGCCGTATCGCCAGTCGGCCACCTTCGGCTTCGAATCACCCTTACTGTCCGACTCCTTGTCCTTCACCTCTTTTTCCTCGTCCGCTTCGCGGCTCGTGAAGCGTAACTCGTCATCCGAAGCCCACAGATCTTTCGGCGGGAGCGGTGCGTACGTGGGCGTGAAGTACTGTCGCCGTCTCGGTTCGTCTGAATCCGACGTTGAATCCGAACCGTCGCGGGGCTTGCGGGAGGACGATTGCGTCTTTTTATTGCGACGTCGCCGCACGCTGCGCCAGATATATATATATATATATGTATATGCCTCGAGCACAGCCTAAACGAAAACCTTGACGTAAACTGTAATCCTTGACAGCTGTCATTCTGCTGTCAAGGATGATGACAGCAAAGGGCATCTGACAAAATGGTGAAAAATAAAACGATTGTTACGAATTGAGCATTCAACAAGAACACACCTTCAGTTCATTCTTCAGTTTATTCTTCGGTAAAAAATTGATATTTTACAATGTTGAATTTTTCCAAAAACTGAAATACGAACCATGTTCGGATCATTGCTCAGAAAAGGCGACAGTGCTGCCAGACTGCGTCGTTTCAGTTGCGCAAATGTCAGATTTAAAGGGATTCAAAAAGTTTGTTTACAATCAGAAAAACGACAACAATAACAACGCCAAAACAGTGTAATGTGTGTTGCACAAGCTGTGCCTAAAATGGAACGAAACTTAAAGATATCCTTAGCGAAATTTGATCAGAAGCTGTTAAAGTACTGCACGAACGGTGCCCACTGTTCCACACAGGAGAAGGAACTCGTTGCGCGCTTCGAGAAGCTAATAACACAGCGAGGTTTGCTTGTTCTGCCTTTATTACCTGCTTTGTGAGAGATGTTGATAGCCCTTGATCCTCCTATTAGATACCATCCTTGCGCAGCTGAACAAGGAAAAAGAAGCCGGCCTGGCGTGTGCGGACTACATTGTAGATTTGCAGCACCAGCATGAGGAAGCACAAGAATTGCTGGACAACCTCGAGAAAAAGTGCAATCTGCTAGCAATGGAGCAAATGTCGCTGGAAACCGTCGAGCAACCGGGTGAAGCTGCAGTTGAAGCAGTCGGAAGCGAAAACACTGCAACGGGATTCGAATACTATCGCTGACGGACAATCGTTATGAGGAGTTTTGTTTGAACGAGAGCAACGTTGCTCAGCTGAGAGAAAATATTTGGACCAACCTTGCTGCCTCCAGCGTGCATCTCAATGCCTGGGATGAACTGTTGTAAATACGTGTGTGTGTAGGTTCGTCAGCCTCTTAGAATGTAATAATACACGATTTGACAATGCGCTGTATTTGTATGCGACTAATATCTATACATTTTTGCTACAATAAGACTATTCAATGAATTAACAAATTAAAACATTTTGTTTCAGTATTCTGAAAGAAAAAGTGGCAAATCACAAATAATCACAAATGTTGTACACGCCGTATTGTTTTATGCTGATTACTTTTCTCACATTTTTACAATTTAGTTCCTAATTATAAAGTCAGTTAGTTTGGTTTGAGATTTCTAAAAAATATCAACCTTTGCTCATAATACGCACGGTGGCAGTAATTTTCATTTCTCGAGCGTCGATAAGAGGGTGAATACATGATACAAAAACAATTCAATTCGTTCCGTACGTATGAGCCATGAGAGTGGTTTATCGATGCTTAGGAATGGTTCGCGGCCATTAATGGCGCAAATGTGCGAATGTGAATTGGCGAAAGCTGAATTTGCTTAATCGCACACTAAGGGACAGCATCTGATAGGAAACGGAGTGGCAAACGAACGGTTGTGGAATCTAATTAATACCAAGAATTACTTTCCACATACCTCAAACACTCTTGCTAGCTATCACACATGGGGGAGTCAGCAGAGAGAGTGTGTCATGTCAAATGGATTGTAACGGTTTTTTAGATCTGCTCACCGTTTACGAGGATTTGTAATTCTAGGAATGGGATTTTATGTTCAAATATTAGACTACTTACGTTTCGTGCTTTTCGGTAGCTTCAAATGTGTATAGAAATAATCACCAAACACTGATTGGTGCGTCAGGAGCAGCTGTGTTAATATGGTAAATTTTTCCTTATCTTATCGCTAGTTTAACACACACGTGAGAGCAAAAAAAAAATCTATCGAATAACGAACTCAACTGTTCAACTGCTAATCAAACGTGTTTCTTTCACATTGTATGTTTTGCTATTCGTTGTGATCTTTTGCATGCTGGAACCGGGTTGATGTTTGATGTTCACTGTTTAAACGTAGTGTCACACGCATTATCTCACGCCAAGAGCTTATCTTAATCCAACGGCCAAAGTCTGTGGACCAAATTTAAACTGGTAACAGACGCTGGCGTAGAGAAACCACGGTGATCGACTGTACGTTTGCCTACCGTGCACCGTGAGGGCGGGTTGAACGGTGAAATTATGTACGTCATAACACAGAAGTGAGTTTTCGTGTGCTTCTTTCAAGGTTTTTGTCAATAGAGTCCATTCTAGCATAATTTAAGTTCCACTCGGTACATAATGGGTCTCGTATGTTTCCATACGTTTGCTATCACGTGTTTATTTTGTTCGATACAGGAAATCAAACATTTCCGGGTTTCGCGAAGTTCGAAGCACTATTTCAATAAAAATTGACTCATGCTTCAGAAGAAAGTCTGCTGGCTCTATTTTGTGTTCAACATTCAACAAAAATTTAAAACAGCATAAACTAGTTAACAGTTTTGATTATTTTTGGGTGTAAAATTTTATTGTTTTCTTCCCAAAATGGCAGTTTGAGAGTTTTTGACAGCAATTATTCAAATTACTTCTTTATCAAGACTTGGCCAATGATTGTTTGGTTTCAACTAGGTACACTGGATAGGTTTTTACGATAATTATTCAAATTACTTCTTTATCAAGACTTGGCCAATGATTGTTTGGTTTCAACTAGGTACACTGGATAGGTTTTTACGAAAATTACTGTGATCGTAGCGGGATGCCGTAGGAGAAGCAAGATCACTTTCAGATCGCATATGGTTCAGAATTGATTTTTTTTCAAGATCACGACGATGTTTGCGGGGTTGGGCTAGTAAATAATAAATTAGTCCATAAAAAAAGGAATAGCATGCCTCGAAACACGCTCTCTCTAGACAACTCTCTCTCTCTCTCCTCGAAGCAAACGCGTGTTTGAAGAGGCGATTAGTTTGTTTTCCCCATTCTAGTGTTACCCACGATTCGATCCGTGCGCCACCCCACAAGAACAACGGTACGGGAGGGTTGGCCACGCCGATGAGAAAAAAGAGGCCCCTATCGTCACCAATACCACCACAAACGCGTCGCTCTCTCGTCGAAACGCGTCGGCCCACGCTTGCGCTAAGGGTGTGCGCGTTCTCCGTGTTTACGCGCGCGTACGCCGTTCGCGGGACCGGTTCTCTTCCCACCCGCCTAGCCAACCCACGTTGGTGTGTGTGTGAAGTGGTGAGTCCGGCCACCCCTCAAAGCAGGCGCGCGCATCTCAACTCCACACATTTGGTCGGTTTCCGCGGGACGGTTCGGTTCGGTTTCGGTGTGTCCGGTTGTGCATAGAGAGCCTCGCGCAGAGCAGTGAATCCACCAGGCGGCAGGAAAACAACACCCAACAAGGTAACTTTCACCCGGGCCCTGCGTTGGGTGAACCCTTTTTCGTGAAAGGGTTCGATTTTTCGGTGCTTCCGAGCTTTTCGTGTGTCTGTGTTTGCGAGTGTGAGCTGTGGGAAAGTTTCAACAAGTAGGCGTTGCGTGTGAGGGAGAGAGATAGCGAGAGGTCGGTGCATTTCGGAGGTGTCGGTGTCGTAAACAAATGAGCCACCAAAGGCCGCCTGGGATGGGGCCCCAAATTCCGCGTAGCGTGGTCACATGCGGCCCCAGGAACATTTCCGGGTTTAGTTCGAAGCACTATTTCAATAAAAAAGTGACTCATGCTTGAGACGAAAGTCTGCTGGCTCTATTTTGTGTTCAAAATTCAACAAAAATTTAAAGCAGCATAAACTAGTTAACAGTTTTGATTATTTTTGGGTGTAAAATTTGATTGTTTTCTTCCCAAAATGGCAGTTTGAGAGTTATTGACAATAATTATTCAAATTACTTCTTTATCAAGACTTGGCCAATGATTGTTTGGTTTCAACTAGGTACACTGGATAGGTTTTTACGATTGTCGTAAACAAATGAGCCACCAAAGGCCGCCTGGGATGGGGCCCCAAATTCCGCGTAGCGTGGTCACATGCGGCCCCAGGTCTCTTATCGCCGAGACGAGATTTGGAGTGGATCGGAAATGCCAAAGTATTTCGTAAGAGAACAACGAAACAACAAAAGCGCAGACCGATTTCGTGATTGAGATAATGATAAAAACGGGGGATGACGGCATGTTATCACCGACCCCGGAATGCCGTCTAATTAGGACGGGGGTTCTAAAGGCGCGAATAGCGCAACCTTCTTCGCCACCGGGTGTGCTTTCGATCTTCGCGCAACGCCTGCGTTGCGCACCGGGACCTAAGGGGGGTGGTCCCCAGCGGTCTGATGTCATGTTAATATCGCCCGTTATTTAGTGGCAGCATGCTTCGCGGGTGACATCATTTTGAAAACGAATGGAACCAAACAACAACGAAAAAAAAACAGCAGCAGAGTCTCAAGATTTAGACGACGATCGGGTCGTCGCGCGTGTGCGCTCGCCCGCTTAGGAGTTGGCGCTACGCGTTTTGTTTGTTTTGTTTGTCGTGGTTGGGTCGGTTTGTGCTTTTGCTTCTTCTTTTCGGTGATCTCGATGTCCCCACGCCCCACAAAACAACTCCCGCGTGTGCCTGTGTGTGAGTACGATCGCGATTTACGCGCTTCATGTTTATTCATCTCCACTGGCAGGCCAACTCACACACGCACACATGCAGCCGAGCGAGATGGGACGTTTGTTTTGGGATGCTTTTTCTTCTCCCTCTTCCGCTGCCGTTCGGCGGGATGGAGACGCGATGGAAACGTTTGGCTTGCTTCTCTCTAAGCGACTCCCGCTACCGATGAGATATGGTTAAGATGTGATGGGAACTGATGGCGGGCGTGTTTTTTTTTTCATTTAATTTTAAATCCGATCTACTCGCGTTCGGGATAGATAAAATGGTAAAGAAAATTCTGCCATCCCGGTTCGAACGGTTTTTCATGGTGTGCCTTGTGAGGTCACGAAAACCCGAAGATTGCACACCGACAGGGCGACAAATCGCTGACGGATCCGCGGTGCAGAGGTCACGGCGATTGCGCGTTGAGATCATAAACAACGGATGCCGTCATCGGCATCCTGGCCGGTGAACGATTGCGAACGTTTGGGTCGTGTTTTGGTGTGGCACGTTCTAATGAGCGTCGAATGCATCTATGGTGGAATGGTGCAGGGGTTTTTACGATGCGATAATCCGATTGGACGGCTGGACGATGTTTGGAAGGTGGTGATGAGGCTTTTGATGATTCCATTCGTGGTGGACGAGATGTTTTGCTGAGTTCACGGTAAGATCTGCACGAAACAATGTTAGATTTCCTTTGCATTACTTTGTAATATTTTATTCTATTGCTAGGAGCAAATTGTACTCAGCTCAGTTATAGAACATTCGTGGCGAGGCGTGGTTTCTTGGAAGATCGTTGGTTCATTGTCATTACTGAGTATTTTGTGTAGGTTCATTGCTTTTTCTTTCTCATAAAAATCGTGTTTCTAAACATTTACATGAATTGAAAACATAGATTACAATCAGTACAATTTTGAGTACAAGGTATTTATATTTTATAAAATTAAATTCTCAAAGGATTGAGCTATTCTAAACTATTTTCAAAGTTTTAGACATAGACAT
>KZ071131.1:35354-50115 GCA_002091845.1 Anopheles cracens | reverse complement strand
GCTCTAGTAAAAACGACCTCAATAATAGTGGCTTCATTTCCCGAACTAGACTTCTCATCAGTCGTGTCGAATAATATATTCTATGGCACACAAAAAGTTAGTTTATCAGAAAGTTTGGGAAGAAATCATAGTTTCTGATGGGTGTACACTTCGAATAAAGCAAAAACTGAATTTAATCGAAAAAAACGCTCGATATGTACATGTACGATAATAATCAAAACAGAGTAGGCCGTTGTAGAACTCTGGCGTCTCTGATGAGACATCCCCGAAGTGTTGCAAAGGGTTAAACTAATAAAAAATGCTTCATCTATTAGTCGAATCGATTGTTACAAATACACATTAGACACGTTGGACGGTGTGAGATTACGCTACAGACAGCAAGCGCGTTAAAAGCAACGCAAAACGTGCAAAACGCATCGAGAGCGCTTAATGGGCGCTGCTAGCGTAGCGTAAAAATAGTTTACATATTTAAAGCGACTGGCGGTAGCGTAATTGAGTCTTTTGCTCAGAACCAAACCCCACCCAGCAGCCCCCCCGTTGCACTGGAAGCGCATGTTCCACATGTGGGTCAACGTAAGCCTACGCGATATTATACTATTCGTTGCGCAGGGGGTGCGCAAGTTACAGCGACGGTCGATGCCCACGGGTTGGGTACTTTTTAGGGGTGTATTGGTGGTGACCCGCTCACACATTGTTGTGCACTTGACGCCCACCACACACACACAAAGGGGTGGGTGGATGAGCGCCAGGTGATTTAACATGATGAAAATAAAGAACAGCATATAAATGAAGAAAAGGGCCCTTGAGTGCGGCCACATCGCGTCGTCGTCATTTGGATGGATTGTTTTTTCAAGTGTATTTTTTCTTTGTACGTGTGAGTGTGTGTGTGTGCGCGTATGTGCGCGCGGGACTTACTACACGCGATCCGTATTTTGAGAGTCATAAAGTATTGTTTAAGCCAGGGGTGGGACAGCTAGGGAAGAACGTAGCAGCAACTTCTCGGTTCAAGAATATGCTCCGCCAGCTAAGTCGCCTCAACAATGGGGGGGGAAAATTTATTCCTGTGATACCATCACGGCGCTGGCAGAAAATGAAACAAAAAAAAAGCAACACATCAGTAAAACATGTTTACTTTAAGCGATTCAAGCGTTATGATGAATTGATGATAACGTGTTTATCCAGCGTATGTGTTCATTCCCCGGAGCTCCATGATTAACAGCGCTTTTTTGTTTTGCATAGAGCAATCGTTCTGTTTAAACGTACCGTTTAATTCATGCCAATAAACGACCGACACCGGACTGGTGTCGGTAGGTAAATAAATCAAATGATTCAATCTATCTAGCTGATTGTGAATCCTGCGGGAAAACCCGGACGCATTATCGGAAAGCCAGCACCGTACACTGGCTAGCAAAAAAGTTCGAAAACTCACTTCCATCCAGTACCGGAGCAACTCAACCGATAGAGCAACAAAATTCAAATTAGTGTCTCCGATTTCGGTTCAACTCGCTCAAGCCTAGTAAAGTTTACAGCGTGCAGTACTCCTTTTCGCCGATAAGTGAGTTTATCGCTTTCGGAACTCATTGACCTCAAAAACAAAACAAAAAAAAATAAACAGAGGCGGATCGTTATTAATAGCTTGACATAACTAAGCTAGCCGTAATAAGTGAGGTTTATCTGCAAATTATTATTTGACTTTCGGGTTAGATGTTTGACATTCCTGATGTAAACACTTCTAACGATCGCAGCAACCTTAAAACACTAGCGTCATCTATTGCGAATGATCAAGATGAACGTATCCAGCCGTGTTTGAGTTGCAGCGAGTTTTTTGGATAGAGCTTCTACTACTGGGATGTAATATTACATCCATTTAAGGGGTTAAAATAGATAGAATTCCTCTTTAATTTGTTACAACTTGACAATATTATCATTTAGCTAATGAAAAAGTGTTTGTTAACTGGCCAACATCTTTATTTTCTTTCTCCCCAGAATGGCAAACCTACTTTGGTCCATCATCTGGCTGATAGTTCTGATCGTGGTCGGTTTCTGGGTGGCGTTCTTCTGCGCCGGCTGGTATGTCCTCATCTATCCGCTCACGGTGTGCGTGCCTGATATAGCAGTAAGTATAATCGAAACCGAACGGTTGATTTGAGAGAGAGAAAAAAACAAAACTTCCAACGCTAACACACGGCTTCCATCTCTCCCCATCAGGTCGTGTCCGATTTCCTTCTGCTGGGGGCACAGTTTGCGCACTACTGCGCCAAGAGCATGATGGAGGGAAAATCTCTGTTCTAAGGTCGTCGGTGACGTTCGGTTTGTTCATATTTGTAATGAAATGAGAAATCGACGGAGTGTGGTTGCGTGTGTATTTTTAAAATGACCGTTTGCGTTCGATGTGAAGATGTTTTTCTTTTCTCCCCCGGTGGCGGTTTTTTGGGTGCGGTGGAAATGAACGCACAATCGACGCGAATCTTCTCATGGATGTTTAGTCGGATTTAACCGTGGCTTTGTGGGGTGGCTAGGAAAAATGTTATGTTTATCAACAGTGGATGATGGCGTCGGTGTGATAATCGCTGTGAATGTAAAGTGTGGAAAAATAATACTACAGAAAGAGCGACAAACAAAAATGTGCACGAAGATTGAAAATGATTACAAAAAATTAGACAAAAATAATTCATAAAGGAGCTTTTGAAAGATTTCCAAACATTCCGTAACATCCATTTGAAATAACAACCAATAAAGCAATACATTTGCTCTATGTTCAATTAAGCTCTACCTCCTTGACACATCGCACTCCGTCGCAATAAGTGAAGAAAATAATTAGTACAAGTTGATCCATCCCTGGTCATTCATATAAGCTTCCAGACGTTTGAGACATGAAAAAACAAATATTAATATTAATATGTAGTACTGTACGTCAAAATTTTGTACCATGGCAAGCTGCAACAGTAGCTTCTGTTGAAATGAAACAGAGGCGGATCGTTATTAATAGCTTGACATAACTAAGCTAGCCGTAATAAGTGAGGTTTATCTGCAAATTATTATTTGACTTTCGGGTTAGATTACCAGACATTGGAATGCAGAAGCATAACTGCTTCACCACGCCTCCACCCACTTATGAGCCGTTGGACGTCGGGAGCGATGCATCAAACGCTTCTCATAACGTGCATAAGTAAGAAGAGAAAAAATCAAACAACATAAATAAATAGCAGCACCATTGGAGAAAGAATGCGTACCGTTTGGTGCGCTACGGTAAGATACAGGATTTCTATTAACGAAATGCATTTCTCTAGCCAACCGCCTTCCAACCGCGACACTGGGCCACCGAGACAAAACGCCAATGGAACGGGTGGTGCGAGACTGCACTTTTCGCTTTGTTGTTTTTAAAATAGTTTCTCCCGCTTCCATCCATCTGCATCGCAGCGCCTACTGTGGTTGCGCTACAACCCGAACCCGATCAGAACGAACGAGCGAGCGAGCGAGTGCGCTCTCGAGAAGAAACAAACCCCCGTACGCTGGTGGATGATTCCACCACGCGGTTCACGGCACAGATGCGTATGTGCGCGCGGGACTTACTACACGCGATCCGTATTTTGAGAGTCATAAAGTATTGTTTAAGCCAGGGGTGGGACAGCTAGGGAAGAACGTAGCAGCAACTTCTCGGTTCAAGAATATGCTCCGCCAGCTAAGTCGCCTCAACAATGGGGGGGGAAAATTTATTCCTGTGATACCATCACGGCGCTGGCAGCGAGGGTGGATGTTGTTGTTTCGTTCGGATCAATCACATCGTCCCGCGCACGAGAAATGGAAGGCGAAAATGAATGAAACCGGCTTGCGTTAACCCTTCGGTGGGTAGGGAGTGTTTCCGCGGGCAATCTTGCCACCTAGTCGGGATGGACCTGCTAACCCAACCAATTGACCTGCCATGAATTGAGCCGGTGTTGTAATCAAATTTAATTTATTATCATATTAAAAAAAAAATTGCTCCAGGGATGTCAAACTCCACTTATATATCGCTAATAGTAGAAAGAGTTGTTTTTGTTTAATGCTACGACATATAGAACAACAATAGAAAGTAAATTTGACATGAGAAAATGTCAGAGCACAAAAAAAAACGAGAGAGAGACATGACTAAAGAGAAATCAGTTTGGCTCGAGTTGCATCGTTGCATAATAACTAAATCGAAACAATCGTCAATGGGCAAGTTTTGATAGCAAAACTTTTCGATTTACATACCCACCGCTCGCTGCCCAAATCCCTTCGATTTTAGCTCTATTTTTTTGCTCTCTGCCCGGTTGTGTTTGTTGCATCTCGTTAATTGAATTCGTGATGGAGGGAAAATCTCTGTTCTAAGGTCGTCGGTGACGTTCGGTTTGTTCATATTTGTAATGAAATGAGAAATCGACGGAGAGGGTCAGCCGGGCTCACGGGCTGCCCCAGTTCGTCGGTAGCAGCATTAATTAACATTATGTTTGTAAGTGTAAAGTCTATGCATCGTTGAGCAATAAACTTCAATTGTGTTCAAGATTAGCCGAGTGGCGTGTTTCCATGAGTTATTTTCACTAAAATGAAACAAAAAAAAAGCAACACATCAGTAAAACATGTTTACTTTAAGCGATTCAAGCGTTATGATGAATTGATGATAACGTGTTTATCCGGCGTATGTGTTCATTCCCCGGAGCTCCATGGTTAACAGCGCTTTTTTGTTTTGCATAGAGCAATCGTTCTGTTTAAACGTACCGTTTAATTCATGCCAATAAACGACCGACACCGGACGGGTGTCGGTAGGTAAATAAATCAAATGATTCAATCTATCTAGCTGATTGTGAATCCTGCGGGAAAACCCGGACGCATTATCGGAATGCAGCACCGTACACTGGCTAGAAAAAAAAGTTCGAAAACTCACTTCCATCCAGTACCGGAGCAACTCAACCGATAGAGCAACAAAATTCAAATTAGTGTCTCCGATTTCGGTTCAACTCGCTCAAGCCTAGTAAAGTTTACAGCGTGCAGTACTCCTTTTCGCCGATAAGTGAGTTTATCGCTTTCGGAACTCATTGACCTCAAAAACAAAACAAAAAAAAACGAGAGAGAGACATGACTAAAGAGAAATCAGTTTGGCTCGAGTTGCATCGTTGCATAATAACTAAATCGAAACAATCGTCAATGGGCAAGTTTTGATAGCAAAACTTTTCGATTTACATACCCACCGCTCGCTGCCCAAATCCCTTCGATTTTAGCTCTATTTTTTTGCTCTCTGCCCGGTTGTGTTTGTTGCATCTCGTTAATTGAATTCGTCGTGCAGCAGGTCCCGGCTGCTTCCACTGCGCCGTGCCTGTTGATGTTGATGGTTGTGGAGGGCCGTGGACAGACATGGCTTTGTGTTGCGGCTACACGGCAGGAAAGGAAATGCCATTATTCAGGGGGAGAAGTAATTAAAATTCATCACCGGTAGTGTGACAAACTATTGGCTGCTGGGTTGGCCTTCGTCGTCGTCCTTTTGAGGATGAAATGCGGTGACCCCTCACGAGCGGGACATTGCACACAGGGGGAGGAGTGATAACCCAAATGGGTGGGCGAAATGGGGATGAAATTTTTGTTATGAATATATTAAATCAAGTTGGGGAGTTATGTCGCATTCGGTTGAGCTTGAGTCTTCGCACGGTGAGCACGGTTCCGAAACGTTGTACCTATCTCCTGCTCCGGTCACTGCTCACTGGAAGTCGGATGCTCTGCCATGACCGACTGAAACTAACTTTTCTGGCAACAAAGTTTCCTTGAACTTGGTTGCCTGTAAAATATGGTAGTGCTAATTCCACGCATCCTAAATATGCTAACACATATAGCCACTGAAATGTCACAAAGCCTTTAAATTAAAAGGCTGTTTTGAAGAAATTAGCAAAAGATAAAGCCATGAAGATTATTAGCTATTTTCAGAAATATTTTCAAGTACATTGCGTGTGTTTTTTGTATACTAAAAAAGAGCTACCTAGCTTCCTTTCTATTATATTCGTTTGAACGTCAGAAATCCTGGGTTTACTATCGATCTACGGGTATAATCAAATCAAGGTACCCTCACCAAAATATGAGGAACTATGCACCAAAGTGAGGGGGTTGTTAAAGTGTATAGTTGAAAAACAACCTCCGCAGTAAACGAAAATTAACTGTCATATTGAAGCAGGCACCATCAATCAAAAACGCCCGACCAGTGCAACGAGAATAGCATACATTTAGGCGTTTAACTAACGCTTGACGCTCTATTTGACGGCAGGGTATCGAAAGCTTATTTCAATGAAAGAAATACAGTTTAAAAGTGAAGTGAGAAACTATAAATAAAAAAAACCTTCCTACGGTGAATAGAGTTCGAAGCTAATGGGGAAACAAACGACCCAACCCGCTGATATAACGCTTTCTGGGAACGGCTTCGCCAGCAAGAAAAAGCTACCCATACTACTGCGGTAACGTCCGATCGGTGCACAGCTCAAGTGCAGTTTTATTGAGAAACTTTATCCGCTGCTCCGGGTTTTGCACGGTGGGAAGCCACCGGAAAGGGGCTAATCGGATGGTGGAGTCAGCTTTACTTAAAACTCCGGCCCCACGCGACTCGAGCTGCACCACAATCCCACCCAATTCGATGCACCTTCGCGCAAAGTGCATCCCGATCCGATGGGTATCGCCGGTCGACAGCCGGTTCCATCTGCCGCACTTATGATGCCGCAGCTGCGAGCGGTCGTATGGAAATGTTTGACAGCAAATAAAATCTCGAATCTCGGTGCGGTCGCGTCACATAACACGCCAGATGGCATAAAAATCGCATTACTCTTCACAAATCTGGTGCCTTTTAGTCGTGGGTGGGTGGACGGAAAAGGAACAACAGACGAAAATATCGAAACCCTTCAGATCACCATCGCGCGCACACACACACCCACAAACCGATGTAATGCAACAGATTGCAGCCCAGGCCCAGGGCAGACGGCAGCCACGGAATGGAGAACGTTCACGCGCGTTTCACTTTTAGTGCCCGCCGCACGATCCGATCTCGGACGCGAAATCTCCCACAGGGCTTTACTGGCTTATAAATATTTGTTTCCACACGTCCCCCTCCCCAATTTTGCTGTCTCTCTTGTATGTGTGTGCGGCACTTCCGGTGGAGTGTGCGATGTACGCTAAAAAAAAGCTGAAAAACACATGTACCTATCTCCTGCTCCGGTCACTGCTCACTGGAAGTCGGATGCTCTGCCATGACCGACTGAAACTAACTTTTCTGGCAACAAAGTTTCCTTGAACTTGGTTGCCTGTAAAATATGGTAGGGCTAATTCCACGCATCCTAAATATGCACACACATATAGCCACTGAAATATCACAAAGCCTTTAAATTAAAAGGCTGTTTTGAAGAAATTAGGAAAAGATAAAGCCATGAAGATTATTAGCTATTTTCAGAAATATTTTCAAGTACATTAGGTGTGATTTTTGCATACTAAAAAAAGAGCTAGAGCTATAGTTCAAACGAATATAATAGAAAGGTAGCTATTTTCTATTATATTCGTTTGAACGTCAGAAATCCTGGGTTTACTATCGATCTACGGGTATAATCAAATCAAGGTACCCTCACCAAAATATGAGGAACTATGCACCAAAGTGAGGGGGTTGTTAAAGTGTTGAGTTGAAAAACAATCTCCGCAATAAACGAAAATTAACTGTCATATTAAAGCAGTCGCCATCAATCAAAGCCGCCCGACCAGTGCAACGAGAATAGCATACATTTAGGCGTTTAACTAACGCTTGACGCTCTATTTGACGGCAGGGTATCGAAAGCTTATTTCAATGAAAGAAATACAGTTTAAAAGTGAAGTGAGAAACTATAAATAAAAAAAACCTTCCTACGGTGAATAGAGTTCGAAGCTAATGGAGAAACAAACGACCCAACCCACTGATATAACGCTTTCTGGGAACGGCTTCGCCAGCAAGAAAAAGCTACCCATACTACTGCAGTAACGTCCGATCGGTGCACAGCTCAAGTGCAGTTTTATTGAGAAACTTTATCCGCTGCTCCGGGTTTTGCACGGTGGGAAGCCACCGGAAAGGGGCTAATCGGATGGTGGAGTCAGCTTTACTTAAAACTCCGGCCCCACGCGACTCGAGCTGTACCACAATCCCACCAAGTGCGATGCACCTTCGCGCAAAGTGCATCCCGATCCGATGGGTATCGCCGGTCGACAGCCGGTTCCATCTGCCGCACTTATGATGCCGCAGCTGCGAGCGGTCGTATGGAAATGTTTGACAGCAAATAAAATCTCGAATCTCGGTGCGGTCGCGTCACATAACACGCCAGATGGGCGATGCACCTTCGCGCAAAGTGCATCCCGATCCGATGGGTATCGCCGGTCGACAGCCGGTTCCATCTGCCGCACTTATGATGCCGCAGCTGCGAGCGGTCGTATGGAAATGTTTGACAGCAAATAAAATCTCGAATCTCGGTGCGGTCGCGTCACATAACACGCCAGATGGCATAAAAATCGCATTACTCTTCACAAATCTGGTGCCTTTTAGTCGTGGGTGGGTGGACGGAAAAGGAACAACAGACGAAAATATCGAAACCCTTCAGATCACCATCGCGCGCACACACACACCCACAAACCGATGTAATGCAACAGATTGCAGCCCAGGCCCAGGGCAGACGGCAGCCACGGAATGGAGAACGTTCACGCGCGTTTCACTTTTAGTGCCCGCCGCACGATCCGATCTCGGACGCGAAATCTCCCACAGGGCTTTACTGGCTTATAAATATTTGTTTCCACACGTCCCCCTCCCCAATTTTGCTGTCTCTCTTGTATGTGTGTGCGGCACTTCCGGTGGAGTGTGCGATGTACGCTAAAAAAAAGCTGAAAAACACAGCTCCAAAAGCCCGGTGGGTATTTCGACGCTTGGGATTGGGAAAAACGAAACGAAATAAAAGTAAGCACGGTGGGAGTTTTTTTCGAGTCCTTCCTCCCTCCCCCAACGCCCTCACTCCCATCCCACAGTCGATTTGTAATTTTAAGTAAAACGAAAACAAAAACAAAACCGAAATACTTCTCCCTTTTCGGAGGTGGCGTAAGGTAAGGCGGAAGTGCCTCCGAGCGGAGTTCGGCTGATGTCAGGAAGATCGCAGCGAATGCGATTGAACCGGATGGTTCCGATTGTATAAAATCAAATACAAAATGTTAAGCCCGGCTCCGGTGGACGTGTCGGGGTGCCAGGGTGACGTGACGTGTCAAGGATTGGGAAAGGAAGGAAATGGGAATCTGATAACATTATACATGTATGTGTTGCCCAGAATGTTGTGACGTGACGTGTCAAGGATTGGGAAAGGAAGGAAATGGGAATCTGATAACATTATACATGTATGTGTTGCCCAGAATGTGCACATTTCCATCGAACCCTGGCAGGATGCGAAAACCTTCGAGCGCCGGAGCAGCCGGATGGAAAGGAGACAGGCTATCCTCGCTTTTTTTTTGTATTTTCAGGCTTTTGTTTATGTGAATAGTTTGTCCCTTCGTTTCGAATACGTCCCGTCACTTGATGCTACCTGCTTTTCCTGTAAAACGGACCATTTCTCTGTTCTCCCGCTCTCTCTCTCTTTCTCTGTGTTTTTGAATTTTACAACATTGTTTTGTTTTTCCGTTTTTCTTGTGTGTGCTGTTCATGTCAAAATTTTCCACGCGAATGACTCCACACGGTTGTGACTGTGCTGGCTCCAGACAAGTTAAAGATGCTTTCGGGAGCGCACGGGAGCACTGCTGGGAATTTCAGTAGCTGGGAGGGATGGATGACGCTGTTGTTACATTGTTAGTGTCATATCACCTGGTCGAACCAGCAGAGCCGTTCGGTTCGGTTCACCGCTTGTTTCGCGGTTGGATCCAACCTGCGAAGCGGAATTGTAATTTGCGGAACATCGGACATATTGGAATCGTCAGGCATGTGCATGCATGCTGTTAGTAACGGCATCGCAGTTTGATTCGTTGCCTTCTTTTACAATGAACGAAAATGAAGAAAACAATGTTTGCAAATAAATTAAGACGCTATATGAAATGTTACCCTTGCTGTGCTGTTACTTCACAACTGAGTGAAATATCGGAATGTTTGGAGGAACTTCCATGGTTTGATAATACAGTATCAAGTGGCTGTAATATCCGACGATGTCTTGATAACTATTGGTTTAAGTAGATATGGTTGTTAGACATGATTATAATATAAATTGTTCTATCTATAATACAACCAATATCTTAACACTTACCTTAGTGCAATTCAATGCCATCTATCAACAAAGCAAAAAAATTATAAAAATAACTCTACATACCCCCATTCAAAGTCCGCAGTTATTGACGTTTGAAAATAAGCCGCCAAAGTATTCGCTTTGTGCGGAAATAGATATATCAAACATCCCTGTTGGTTATAGTGTTAAAGCGTGTTTTGGTTCAAATAAAAGCATGGTAAGTACTTATTTAAATAAGTTAATAAGTTTCAATAAACTACTTTATACAATAAAAAATATATATATATCATAAGCGTAAGAAAAACGTAAACCATCATGCTTCAAAGCAAATCAAACATCTTCGTAAATTCCTTCAAGTGAGTTACACCAGTGCCTTCGGCTGGTGCCTTCATAATCGGCTGGCACCGTCGTTTGCTCAGAAGATGGGCTCAAGCGACATGATACTGTCGGGCGGAACTCGCAACCAGTATCGACAACATTGTGACAGACAGTGCCGGTTAAATCAGGACGAAACGCTCCAGCGTTCGTTCGCGTTGTCTTTAACAAAATCTCAACCACCTGCCAACGGCACCGGCAACCGAAGGGTAAGGGAGTTTCGAAGAATCAAGTTCACAACCCTGCCCCCGATGGCGGCTGGCCTCCCGGATGTCTTCAAACGTGTGTGAGTGTGAGCATTTCACAGGGTACGACCGCGGGCTTTGCTGGTTGGCCGCTTTGACTGGCACTGCGCCACGGCAACGCCACAACCTGTGACAGTTTTCACGTGGGAAGCGCTCTGGCGACTGGCGCGAGGAGCCCGGGGTTGGACGTCCCGTGGGAACCGGCTAAGAAGATTGGTATCCTGTTGCGCCGTGCCTCCCCGGCCCGGGTGCCGGTGTGGTTTTGACTTTTACATTAAACACATTTCACGACTCACGAATTCCGTGACGTGCCCGCTGGTGGTAAGCTGCTGGCGCTGAGCGGTTTCTGTGGGTTTGATGTGTATTTCGGCGAGGCTGGTGATGATGCATGACAGGCGAGCGTATGCGCGCACCCTCGTACGTATGTGTGTGTTTTTTTGTTGAAATTCTTCATACCGCTTCATGCTTAAGTGGTGAAATGTTCGTTGGTCTCGTTTCTGGGGAATAATAGCCAACATACGTCGGACGAGGATTGCAAGTCATGGTGAATGAGGAGCTTATAAAAGCAACAATACAACTGATTATTGTATACAAAGACGAAACTAATGTTTGAAGGTATATAGAGCACTGTATACTATTCAACAAGTCTACATTCATCTAAGTGAAGGATTAGACATGAATGATTAGACATGCTTTGGTAGACAAATTATTCAAAGAATCTTGTCAGAGAAGCTAATTTGATTCTATGCTTCATTACTTTCCTAAGGTACTTGTAGTTTTTGTATGAAATAAAGAAAACTTTGGAAGCGAGTAGCTATAGCACTGGTTGCTATAGTTCCCTCTTTAATACATATGAAGTTGTGTCATGTTATATTGAATAAAAAAAAACTTTTTCGGAGTAAACTTTTGACATATCAACTGTCAAGTTTTGAAAAATTAGTTTAAACTTTATCCAAACATTCAACTATATTGAAATAACTTATAATTAAATAATACATTTATAGCACATTAGCGATTCATTTGGCATTGTGCTGCTTCTGACCCTGCTGCTGCTGCTGTGCAAACTTTAGCTCATTAAAAAGTGCAAATGTTGAGGCGGTACAGAATAAACTGTACAAAGCCACATACAGCTTAAGGTGTATTTTATGGTCATTCGTCATACATGGGTAAGAATGCCTTATTGCTAACAAAAGGGCAATGAGAGCATGATATTAAAAATAAACCACAGAGATAACGCTGAGAAGATAAGGCTTAGTATATGGAACCACATTAAATAAGTTAAATTTCACGTGGAAATTAGCATCGCAGGGGAAAAAAGCTCCATGTACATTCGTCTCTCGTGAATGGGCTGTTTGAATTTGCGATACAATGAATTGTTCCGCATGTCTGTCGGAATGTGCGTGTTGATTTTTCTCCCCACAAGAAGCGATGGCAGGACGTTGATAGACTGACCACCGGTGGAACCCCGTGCGCCAACTCATGCCACCCAACATGGGGCGATGAAGGGAATCACTCAAACTGTGCCGGATCGCGGACCACCAGGGAGAGCACCACGGCAGATGAAATTAGCGCTATCTGGCTCAGGCAACAGCACGAGAAACAATGAGGCAAATTCTGGCCAGTCGGTTCGGATCCTGCGGTGCGCTCTTACGCTTCCACGGTCGACTGAACTGGAAATGCTGCTGAATGACCATGATGGTGGTGATGATGATGATGTTGCTTCGGTTGGCGGATGCCTCGGGGCACAAGAACTCTCCGAGTTTTCAAAGCTCGCCTGCGGCTTGCAAACGGGTGTCAGAAAATCCGAAGCCACACCACCAGTCGGTTGGCCGAGTTTTCGGCCAGGACGGCCATGCCTGCGGCTTGCAAACGGGTGTCAGAAAATCCGAAGCCACACCACCAGTCGGTTGGCCGAGTTTTCGGCCAGGACGGCCAAAGGTAGACGCTCACAATAAGGAGAGACCCTTGCCGTGCTTCGAAGAGCCGTGCGACGCAACGATGCAGTTAGTTGCATTCTCCGATATGATACGTCCGTGAAGCGGTCTAAATTGGAACAGTACATCCTTGCTGGGAAGGAGCAGGATGTGCTAAACCATCGGGCCATATGCACTGGTCGGACAAATTTGTGCTGCCGGCCGTAATGATTGGAGAAACGGATGTCCTGTGAGCAGAAAGTGAACGTCGTTGCACCGTACCCGATTGCTGAAGCGATTTTCGGTTTGCCTAAGCTGTCGGGAGGATGCCATTGTCATGGACGAACGCAGCGTCGTCGATACGTTGCGCTGCAAAACTGGACGGGAGGGATATGTAAGAGTGATTGAAAAATGCCTGAAAATTAGCTGCTGTATTACTCATAGCAGGGGTTAATAGTAGAGGACTTTGAGGAAGTTTGAACGTTCGTTGAAATGGAATAGTGTTCGACTTTATCGTCGGCATCGGTTCTTACTTCTATTGCTACTAATTTGAATCAATATTTGTGGTATCTGGGACATAATTTAACGTTAGTTTTATTAGAAATATGCAAACAAAAGTGCAACAAAAGTTGTTCAATTATCTTGATTTCTAGGCTCGATTTATATCTCAGTATGAACAGTATTTCATACCAAATTTGAGTTTTGTTCTAAATTATTGAATGATACTCTAACGTATCACATATCTAGCTTTTGGTTGAAGTTCTACTTTGGTTCTATTACAGAGAGACACTCCGGTATTTAGAGGATAACGCATCTCTCAGGAAAAGATTTAAAAGTCTTTGTTTCGTATCGGAGAGCTTCAGTTGCCAGTTGCTGCCGGTTGCATTATTGATTCCGTTCGATCCATTAATCATTAATGCATTGCAATGTTTGCACGCCGGTTGATCGGGGATTTGCGAGGAGTGCATCAATTTGTCGTTCGTGTTCGGGCTCCAGGAGGCTGGCTCCAATGGCTGGCGCGAGGCCTTTTTCCCACGCCAGCCGGGAAGCCGTTGCCGGAACTGGTAAGGAAGCTTTAAATCTCTCTCTCTCTCTACAGAGAGACACTCCGGTATTTAGAGGATAACGCATCTCTCAGGAAAAGATTTAAAAGTCTTTGTTTCGTATCGGAGAGCTTCGGGAAGAGCCCTAAAGATTGATCGATATTCGATATCACTGCACAAATCTTTCGTACCATTGAAATGGCAGATTAAATGCAAAATATGCTTACCAATGAGTGCCGCTAGCGTCAGCAGCAGCGCGCCCCAAGCAAAAACCTGACGAAAGGCCCGTATTCCATCGGTGAATACAAACTCCCACCGCGGCACCGCGGAAGCGTGATTACCATTCGCTTTACCGCATAACAATATTCAATCGGAGCGTTTCGCTGAAACGCAACGCGTGGAAAGGGAAATGAGTTCAAACATGGAGAGGGGAGGTCCCAGAGGAAGGGAGACGACATACTTCGACAAAGCAAAAAGAGCAGCAACAGCAAAAAAAGCTCCGCTGAAAACGAACATGATTAAGCTTTGCATTGTTATTGCGGACGAACTGGATCAAAATGTGTTCCTTTTGGGATTTGGGTGAAAACATTTCCCCGGCAGTTCCTGGTGTGCCCCGGTCGCGTGTGTGGGTGTCCATGTGGGAGTAACGAGGGGAGAGAGAGAAAGAGAGAGAGAGAGCGAGAAGGTCGTGCCAGCGGATCAGCACAAAGAGCAGTTGCCAGTTGCTGCCGGTTGCATTATTGATTCCGTTCGATCCATTAATCATTAATGCATTGCAATGTTTGCACGCCGGTTGATCGGGGATTTGCGAGGAGTGCATCAATTTGTCGTTCGTGTTCGGGCTCCAGGAGGCTGGCTCCAATGGCTGGCGCGAGGCCTTTTTCCCACGCCAGCCGGGAAGCCGTTGCCGGAACTGGTAAGGAAGCTTTAAA
>KZ071131.1:17029-29210 GCA_002091845.1 Anopheles cracens | reverse complement strand
AAAACTGCATCTCGTGACAGGATAGTGGTGGAAGGTTTGTTTTGACACACGCTCGGCGACGATTAGGGTGGAGTTTGTCTGTGCGAGCCTTCTTCCTTCTTATTTATCGCACCGGAAGTCTTCGATAATCAATGTACGGGGAAGGGGTTTGGAAACCGAAGCTCTTCGTTTACCGGTTTGAACAGGGCGATGCTCGAACAGGATGCAACTCTATTGTACACGATCCGCAAATGATTAGCTCGAGGCACAGATGGGAAAGCAATGATTCTGTGCAAAGCAATGAGTTATCGGGCAATCTTCAGACGATACTTCTTGTTACGAGCACTCAACGGTGTATCTTAAACGGCATGTCATTATTAAAGCCGGGATTGAGTTTGTTGCCAGATTTAAGTGTGCAGAATCTTTAAACTTTAACAATCAGCACTCGGATTAGATTGCGTAACATGGGCTCTGGTCAAGCGAGGAATCAAATGATTGATGAACTGTAAACCAAAACTGTTTGTTCTTCAGGACGCTGATCCGAAGAATTTGAATGATTACAAAAGGGGTAGAAGCACAGTAGGTTAGTTTTCATTTGATTGCGAATTATAGCTGTAATGTAATGACTAATGATGATGATCCTAATGACATAATAAAAAAGTTAAATTGAAAAGGTAATAAGAGGTTTAAGAAACATCCTGTATTTCTTAATTAATTTTTAACACGATTATTTGTTTCGAATAAAATGCGTTTTTGTAGGAGATCGTATAGTTTTGCTGAATAGTGCATTTTGTTTATGGCGAAACCTATAGCAATAGTGTTACTTGAACTAAATAGAATATGAATCAAATTAGTTTCATTATTAATAAAACGATACTAAATAATGGAAACAGTATTAAGCATACCTAAAAAAACACACAATGCTATCTTTTTGATATTGAATATTTTCACTTTGATGCTCTAAAAACATGCAGCACCGGATCGCACGAACATGACATGTGAATGATTCACAAATTAGACCGTATGCGGTGCGATGTTCCCCCTCGCTTCCAATCCGATCGGTATTTTATCGTTTTTGTTTTGTGTCACTGTTGAAAACCTAAAACTATTTATCCACATAATGCGTTGTGGTTGTTCCGTTTCCGAACGGAATTGATTTATATGTGCCATTTTGGTGCCTTGCACCATAATCGAACCAGCAACGAACCACTTAAGGGGGCCGGGGAGGGAGCGGATTTTCCGCGGACTTTCCCGCGGATTGATTAACTATGCATATTAAGATCAAAATAAATTTTATTCGTAAAAGCACATCTAATCAGAACTGAATGATATGAAACAAAATAATATTGAGGTGAAATTGACCCACAACAGAAAAGATGACGCTGATTGACGGAACTCTTTATTTTCTCATGAAAATCTCATCTGGGTCATTCTCCTTGGCAAAGCACTAATACATGTCTTGTGTCTCGAGAGTGCCCTTTATATTCGAGAACAAGATAAAAGCTCATTGAATGAATGTTACTTCTATGTCCAACATTGATTGATTCAAACCGTTTAATAAAGTTGTTGGATGCCACAATCTATCAACCAAATTTTCAAACGTTTTTTCATCAAACAAAAGCATCAATGTCCGTGCGTTTCCCATGTCGTTTAGTTTCAGTAATTGAAATCCGTTGGTTCCCGATGAATGCAATGTACATCACTGTGAACGAACAAACGCTGTCCATTTATCGTCCAAATCGTTCAACGCCGACAGTGGTCCTGGGCCAGGCACAATGCGACACTATCGAGTAAGTAGTCCGGCGGTATGGTTTCAGGATTTGGGGCGTTGAAGTTATCGCCCAGCCCGATTCTGACTTGCGTCCGGAGCACCGACTGTGCGGTATCGTCAGGTGCGGCCAGGTGTCGTAACGTTGAGTAAATTGAATTTGACCACAAACCGGGAAACCGCAAGAAGAAAGTGCTACCGATTGTGATGGGAACGAATGAGAAAAGTTACGCCGGTACAAGTTGAGCGACCGATCACAGTCCGGTTTGGTTGGGCTCAAGTGCCCTCTGCGAGGATCCGGTATAATGGAGATAAATAATTTTGTCCGATAAATACAAATCAGCTACGGGAGCGGGAAGCCGATGTGACACTTCTGGGTCGTGCTTTATTTTAGTCTCTCCCTAATGCGTTCCGATGCATTGTTATGGCTTTTTTCATTAGCACGAAATGGGGACAGATTGGAATTGATTTAGTGGGAATCAATCAGTAGGAACATAAGGAGAAGTGAGAGAGACAAAACGAGAAGAGCTGAGGGGCAGCGTGAGAGGGAACAAACTTTGTTAATCGTATACTTGATCGTGTGCTGCTTAATCGATTCTACATGGAAGTAGAAATTGAAATATCCATTCAGGTGTAAATTGATTACAATAATCAACAACAAAAACATATGTTTAGCATTTGTGATGTGTTGTGAAAATTCTCATGATCCTCCTTAGCTGGTGTTAATTTATGCATACTTACAGCTAAATCTAAGGCAAGTCTGTTGAGTACATCGTATGTGCCATCTGGACGTGGAGATGCTCAGGCTGACTCGATAAAAGTACCTATAAAAACCTAACTTTACAACACCCAAGCTTATCTCTATGTCAAACCAATCCCGAGAAACGTTTACGTGAGATTTCAGATTCTATGTAGCAGTTGTTTTTTAATAGCTACCGGTATAAATGCAAACAAGTTATACACGAAAGGATAACACAGTAACCAGACAACACATATCAAACAAATGTGAGTGATAAAAGCAACGAGAAGCAAGAGCTTCAAACAATGACAGATTAATAATGTCCCAACTTGTACGTCTTCTCACGAAGTTTTTCTCTAAACGACAAACGTATGTCATCTGGTACGGCAGTAGAGAAAATGGGGAAAAAGATTGCCAAGGAGTGCTATAAATGTACTCACGCCGGAGGCAGTACCGCTGGAAGCAACCAAATCGTAAATTATTTTCCCATTCAAATGGGAAAAGTTTGAAATCCTTCCGAAAAGAAGCTTGAAGTATCGTTACAACAAATTGACAGCTGCTGTATCGCCAATCCTGCGTAGTCGGATGTGTTAACGATCGCATACACCCACCCACCAGGGAGTTGGTGGAAATCGCTCGAGTTTTCGGAGCCAAAGTTTTCGGAGCCGAAGAAGGTGAGCAAGGTGTGCCAAGCTGAACTTGGCGGACTTGTCTCTGTTTCATCTAGCGCGCCTTATCAGCCAGCCAGCCAGCGAACAGGAGCTGTAATCGCACCGAGACGCGCTCGCACAACGCACACAACGCACACTGTTCCATCCTTCTGCGGCTGCCCTTATTGGATCGCCTCCACCGGACGCGCCCGAACGGGACTGAAAGTGGTACATGTGTAATGAAATTGCCTTCCTAAGTCGGTATTATTATGTTGTAGCGAATAAGCTAATAGAAATGTCGCACGTGACTAGCATTCAACAGCGTCCCCGGCTCGTCCCCGAAAGCTTTTCCGTTTCGCTTCCGGCGCCATAGGCCCCGGGTCCCGTTTTCGGAAAGAGTTCGCCCGCAGCCGCCGGGCCGAGCTCGTGTGCAGTGTCAACGAGATAGCGAAGCTGATTCACGGTGCCCCTCACTCCACCCACCCAGCTGCCCGGTGTGAGAGGGTGTGAGAGGGAGTGTATTGATGGGAAAAGTTGAAGGCTCTCGAGCGTTCAAGATTGCTCGATTTCTTGATTCTAATCTCGGATTAAGTGCGGGTGGCTGTTGTTCTTACGGCGGATTATCCCGGACACCATCGCGGTTGGGGATGCCTCACTCCTTGTCTCGCTCGTGGAGCGGGCACTCCAGCTCCGGATCGCCCGTTTAGGGTGGGTTGGTTTAGGCGTTGGTGTTGGTAACACACCTCGGAATTTATTATTTATAGATGTGAGGACTTAATTAATCCTGATGAACGCACAGTGTGCTTTTTAGAGTGAACAATGCTGGAAGATAGAAAAACTTTTTGAGATAGAAAAGCTAAATATTTGCATTGTAGCATCCTTTTTTGAGGGATGCCTGTGTGATAATTCATAAAAAGAACCTTAATAAAACAAAACAGAGATATTACCCCATATCGTTTCTTGTCAGCGATGACTGAAGCAAGAGCTTCAAACAATGACAGATTAATAATGTCCCAACTTGTACGTCTTCTCACGAAGTTTTTCTCTAAACGACAAACGTATGTCATCTGGTACGGCAGTAGAGAAAATGGGGAAAAAGATTGCCAAGGAGTGCTATAAATGTACTCACGCCGGAGGCAGTACCGCTGGAAGCAACCAAATCGTAAATTATTTTCCCATTCAAATGGGAAAAGTTTGAAATCCTTCCGAAAAGAAGCTTGAAGTATCGTTACAACAAATTGACAGCTGCTGTATCGCCAATCCTGCGTAGTCGGATGTGTTAACGATCGCATACACCCACCCACCAGGGAGTTGGTGGAAATCGCTCGAGTTTTCGGAGCCAAAGTTTTCGGAGCCGAAGAAGGTGAGCAAGGTGTGCCAAGCTGAACTTGGCGGACTTGTCTCTGTTTCATCTAGCGCGCCTTATCAGCCAGCCAGCCAGCGAACAGGAGCTGTAATCGCACCGAGACGCGCTCGCACAACGCACACAACGCACACTGTTCCATCCTTCTGCGGCTGCCCTTATTGGATCGCCTCCACCGGACGCGCCCGAACGGGACGGAAAGTGGTACATGTGTAATGAAATTGCCTTCCTAAGTCGGTATTATTATGTTGTAGCGAATAAGCTAATAGAAATGTCGCACGTGACTAGCATTCAACAGCGTCCCCGGCTCGTCCCCGAAAGCTTTTCCGTTTCGCTTCCGGCGCCATAGGCCCCGGGTCCCGTTTTCGGACGAGAAACGACGCTGGGATGCTCACCACGTGCGGGAAAAGCCGGAAAAAGGGCCACAGCTCAGTGGGGGCTGGAGAGAGCGAGAGTGATAACGTAAAACAAAACGTAACAAAAATCCGAACCCCGGGATGGGCAAGGTGTCGGTTGATTGTTATTGTTTTGATTGCTCGATTTCTTGATTCTAATCTCGGATTAAGTGCGGGTGGCTGTTGTTCTTACGGCGGATTATCCCGGACACCATCACGATTGGGGATGCCTCACTCCTTGTCTCGCTCGTGGAGTGGGCACTCCAGCTCCGGATCGCCCGTTTTGGGTGGGTTGGTTTAGGCGTTGGTGTTGGTAACACACCTCGGAATTTATTATTTATAGATGTGAGGACTTAATTAATCCTGAATCGGGCAAAGGGCGGAGCTCGTGCCACGTACCCGTTAGGAAAACATTCGCCACGTCAGCGTTTTCGTGCGCACGGGCGGTGCGCGGTGTCCCCGGAGGGTTTAGGCTATCTATTTATCTGTCTATCGCTTCTTTGATACATAATTGATATTATTATAACAATTCAATTCTTAACACACAGGAGCGTACAGGCGAACGGGACGGGGACCTGCGGTAAGCTGCAGCAGGAGCAGTTCCGCTAGGAGGCAGACGTTCACGCTTGCTGCGTTGCCTTTGTCCCACGGACGGTAGGCGCGAACGCGAGCGTTGAATGGATTTCGTTTGGCTGGTGGAACAACGCTGTGGTCCGAAATGTAAACGAATTGGATGTAGGAGCGGGCGCGTCGGCTGCACTTAAGCAGTTTATCTCCGTGTTAACACGCCCGTTACGGAATGCACGACACGTATGCTACGAGAAAGAAAAGAGCAACACATAGCATCCGGTGTTCGGAGGCAAGGTACGCGACAGCTGATAGATACAGTCAAACAATAAGTAACAACACGTATTATGCGGGGACAAGGGATGCCAGACGGAGTGCTTTTTTCGTCCTTTCGCTGTCGGTGATAGTTAGTATGTAAGTATTATATCACGAAGGCTTCAATTCAGCTTCAATTCACCTTCAGATGTGTATATATCACACATTACATTCAACACTATTTACATTGAACAAAAAGTTGAAAAATAATCCTTACAAAAACCACAACACGCAGGATCGCCTTGCATCCAAACAAACATATACTCACTTTCCAGGAGTGGGAGAAAAGCTCAGCCACTGTCAGAATGCTGTAAATGCTCGACGCCCGATTTATCTTCCTCGCGCAGGTTGTTAACAAGAAAGAACTCACTGCACACGGCTGAACAAATATCTCCGAATAGCCAAAGCTCGTTCCCGGTAACGCTTAACCATGGATGCGGTTGTTTCGGCACCAGCGTAAACATGCCGGCAGGGAGTTTTGTGTTACGGCAAGATCAAATACGTTTAAGCTTGAATCATTGAACAGGGTGCAAAAAAAAAAAAAAATGACACAGCCGTAAAAACAAATACACGGAATTTCGTAACGAAACAACACGCGCACAACAAACCTCACACCGGCAACGCACGGCGCCCGGCTTCGACCGAGCGGAATTTGTTGCGCTGAGTTGTGAATCCATCGGGAGCGATAAATTTTATAGATCACATGTGCGCATTCGCGCTAGAAGCGGGTAGCGCCCGAACCCGATTAATCTTCCCGTTAATATCCAATTGGGCCGAACATTGTTTGTACGGTAAAATACGCTGCGTAAGGTGTAAAACACGTGCAAATTGAGCCGTAATGCGCGGAAATTGATTCGCGGGTGTAAGATATTCGATACTGTAGGAGTGGCAATACTGAGCGCCAATGGCCGTGAGCGGAAAGGGTTCACGAAAAGCGGGGATAGCAAATAAGGTGGCGGTTGCTTGTTATTGGGTACATTTAATTTTATGGCTCTATAAAGCATCTAGCTTGTGATGCGTTTGTGAAGGAATAGGAATTTGCTTAAAATTATTAAATTGTTATTGAGCCTTCCTATTGTTTTTAACGAATTGCTCAGCATAATATAACTTACACATCCTTCCGCTTGTTTCTAATCGTTGATGAGCTCTCCTCTCATCCTATTTTTATTCAAGATTATGTTACACCAACGCCTAAACCAACCCACCCTAAACGGGCGATCCGGAGCTGGAGTGCCCGCTCCACGAGCGAGACAAGGAGTGAGGCATCCCCAACCGCGATGGTGTCCGGGATAATCCGCCGTAAGAACAACAGCCACCCGCACTTAATCCGAGATTAGAATCAAGAAATCGAGCAATCAAAACAATAACAATCAACCGACACCTTGCCCATCCCGGGGTTCGGATTTTTGTTACGTTTTGTTTAACGTTATCACTCTCGCTCTCTCCAGCTCCCACTGAGTTGTGGCCCTTTTTCCGGCTTTTCCCGCACGTGGTGTGCATCCCAGCGTCGTCTCTCGTTTTTGTTGACATTATCTCCATCGCCGCGGCTGAGAGTGAAACCTACGCGGCTTCCGTTTCGCTGCGCGGTTTTGTTTATTTGTTTACGTACGCTTAGCGTCTTAATCCACGGGGCAGACCAGAGCCGCGTGGTTTTTTTTCTTTGCCTTCTTGCTCCCAGTAGCTTTGGGAAAGGCATCCGCAACAATAATCAGATAAGAAGCTCACCGCAAACGCGCGAGCGGTCGCCGCCTAAGCTCGCGCGTTATTCGTTTGTCATCCACTCCGCGCGGTTTTCACGGGTGGGAAAGTAAAAGGATCCACGGATTACATTATTCCGCAATCCGCAAAACCCACCGCGGCAGGGAGGGCGAGGACTCGAAACGGACCACTGAAGAGGCGGTGAGGCGTGAATGATGGCTGTTGCTGGGAGCACGGGGAGAGAAAGAGAGAGATGGAAAACAGTAAAACAAGAGAAACAAAAACGATTTACCGTGCTGCGGGTGAAGTTTCGCGTTCGTTGAATAATGTACCGAAAGTCACGGGCAACAAATAACGGACTCGGCGGCGGTGCCAGTGTTCCACTTAATAATTTGACAGTTGTTTCTCGTGCTTTCGATGGTTGCAGAGGTGAATAGTCGCGTGCTTTTGGAGTCAGAGCTGCTGTGGGAAGGCTGAAAGGCCCGAAAGAGGGTTATTATAGTACAGAAACCTTTGCAAGTTTGTTCTCTGTTTCTTTCTTTAGATGCAACCAAATGCATTCTGCTGCTCTTAACGTGTTCAATGCTCGCGCCGAGCATTTCCACATCACTTTCGTTCCATGAGCAGAATAAAACAACATTGATTACGCAACAACTGTTATGTTCGTTCCCAGAAACTGAATGAGCTTACCGGAAAAATGAACGGAAAGCTTTTCCCTTGAATTCGTTGCTTTTATCACTCACATTTGTTTGATATGTGTTGTCTGGTTACTGTGTTATCCTTTCGTGTATAACTTGTTTGCATTGTTACCAACACCAACGCCTAAACCAACCCACCCTAAACGGGCGATCCGGAGCTGGAGTGCCCGCTCCACGAGCGAGACAAGGAGTGAGGCATCCCCAATCGTGATGGTGTCCGGGATAATCCGCCGTAAGAACAACAGCCACCCGCACTTAATCCGAGATTAGAATCAAGAAATCGAGCAATCAAAACAATAACAATCAACCGACACCTTGCCCATCCCGGGGTTCGGATTTTTGTTACGTTTTGTTTTACGTTATCACTCTCGCTCTCTCCAGCCCCCACTGAGCTGTGGCCCTTTTTCCGGCTTTTCCCGCACGTGGTGAGCATCCCAGCGTCGTTTCTCGTTTTTGTTTACATTATCTCCATCGCCGCGGCTGAGAGTGAAACCTACGCGGCTTCCGTTTCGCTGCGCGGTTTTGTTTATTTGTTTACGTACGCTTAGCGTCTTAATCCACGGGGCAGACCAGAGCCGCGTGGTTTTTTTTCTTTGCCTTCTTGCTCCCAGTAGCTTTGGGAAAGGCATCCGCAACAATAATCAGATAAGAAGCTCACCGCAAACGCGCGAGCGGTCGCCGCCTAAGCTCGCGCGTTATTCGTTTGTCATCCACTCCGCGCGGTTTTCACGGGTGGTAAAGTAAAAGGATCCACGGATTACATTATTCCGCAATCCGCAAAACCCACCGCGGCAGGGAGGGCGAGGACTCGAAACGGACCACTGAAGAGGCGGTGAGGCGTGAATGATGGCTGTTGCTGGGAGTACGGGGAGAGAAAGAGAGAGAGAGATGGAAAACAGTAAAACAAGAGAAACAAAAACGATTTACCGTGCTGCGGGTGAAGTTTCGCGTTCGTTGAATAATGTACCGAAAGTCACGGGCAACAAATAACGGACTCGGCGGCGGTGCCAGTGTTCCACTTAATAATTTGACAGTTGTTTCTCGTGCTTTCGATGGTTGCAGAGGTGAATAGTCGCGTGCTTTTGGAGTCAGAGCTGCTGTGGGAAGGCTGAAAGGCCCGAAAGAGGGTTATTATAGTACAGAAACCTTTGCAAGTTTGTTCTCTGTTTCATTCTTTAGATGCAACCAAATGCATTATGCGTCTTTCGACGTGTTCAATGCTCGCGCCGAGCATTTCCACATCACTTTTGTTCCATGAACAGAATAAAACAACATTGATTATGCAACAACTGTTATATTCGTTCCCAGAAACTGAATGAGCTTACCGGAGAAATGAACGGAAAGCTTTTCCCTTGAAGTCGTTGCTTTTATCACTCACATTTGTTTGATATGTGTTGTCTGGTTACTGTGTTATCCTTTCGTGTATAACTTGTTTGCATTTATACCGGTAGCTATTAAAAAACAACTGCTACATAGAATCTGAAATCTCACGTAAACGTTTCTCGGGATTGGTTTGACATAGAGATAAGCTTGGGTGTTGTAAAGTTAGGTTTTTATAGGTACTTTTATCGAGTCAGCCTGAGCATCTCCACGTCCAGATGGCACATACGATGTACTCAACAGACTTGCCTTAGATTTAGCTGTAAGTATGCATAAATTAACACCAGCTAAGGAGGATCATGAGAATTTTCACAACACATCACAAATGCTAAACATATGTTTTTGTTGTTGATTATTGTAATCAATTTACACCTGAATGGATATTTCAATTTCTACTTCCATGTAGAATCGATTAAGCAGCACACGATCAAGTATACGATTAACAAAGTTTGTTCCCTCTCACGCTGCCCCTCAGCTCTTCTCGTTTTGTCTCTCTCACTTCTCCTTATGTTCCTACTGATTGATTCCCACTAAATCAATTCCAATCTGTCCCCATTTCGTGCTAATGAAAAAAGCCATAACAATGCATCGGAACGCATTAGGGAGAGACTAAAATAAAGCACGACCCAGAAGTGTCACATCGGCTTCCCGCTCCCGTAGCTGATTTGTATTTATCGGACAAAATTATTTATCTCCATTATACCGGATCCTCGCAGAGGGCACTTGAGCCCAACCAAACCGGACTGTGATCGGTCGCTCAACTTGTACCGGCGTAACTTTTCTCATTCGTTCCCATCACAATCGGTAGCACTTTCTTCTTGCGGTTTCCCGGTTTGTGGTCAAATTCAATTTACTCAACGTTACGACACCTGGCCGCACCTGACGATACCGCACAGTCGGTGCTCCGGACGCAAGTCAGAATCGGGCTGGGCGATAACTTCAACGCCCCAAATCCTGAAACCATACCGCCGGACTACTTACTCGATAGTGTCGCATTGTGCCTGGCCCAGGACCACTGTCGGCGTTGAACGATTTGGACGATAAATGGACAGCGTTTGTTCGTTCACAGTGATGTACATTGCATTCATCGGGAACCATCGGATTTCAATTACTGAAACTAAACGACATGGGAAACGCACGGACATTGATGCTTTTGTTTGATGAAAAAACGTTTGAAAATTTGGTTGATAGATTGTGGCATCCAACAACTTTCATTAAACGGTTTGAATCAATCAATGTTGGACATAGAAGTAACATTCATTCAATGAGCTTTTATCTTGTTCTCGAATATAAAGGGCACTCTCGAGACACAAGACATGTATTAGTGCTTTGCCAAGGAGAATGACCCAGATGAGATTTTCATGAGAAAATAAAGAGTTCCGTCAATCAGCGTCATCTTTTCTGTTGTGGGTCAATTTCACCTCAATATTATTTTGTTTCATATCATTCAGTTCTGATTAGATGTGCTTTTACGAATAAAATTTATTTTGATCTTAATAATTACATGAGAACAACATTCATCATAATGTATTTACATAGAAATAAAGTATAGCAATATTTACAAGATTGAGGAGCTCGTATCTCTTGAGTCCACCATCTCTTGATACTACCATTAAAATGAAGATATTTGTTTTTTTTTTTTATCTTTCTTTTACAGCTTGTATTCCGCTTGAGCTTCCTTATACTTCTCGAAAATATTCACCAGCCCCTCACCAGAACTCTCACTGATCCCCATTAGCTACCCTTGTCAGCGTTCTCACTGCTCTCCCACATTTCGCACCCAAACTTTCGTCTGCAACCCGTTCCAGCTGCACCAGAAGCACGCTATCGCTAACCAGGAAATATCCTGTTGCATTCGTATAACCTTAATCCCACGGCACGCATCGCAACTTCACACTTCACAAACGGCACGCTGCATCCACCGATCCACCCATTCGTCGGGTGCGCCGGTCACCGAACATGTGTCACTTCCAGCGCTTTCCGCCTCACAGCACGCGACCGCGCGAGCGCTACCGTTCCGTCGAGCTTATAAATGTTTATTTCGAACAACATTGTAAACACAATGTAATTTGATAATGATGAAGTGCGGATGTTTTCGGCAACCGGGCAAATAAAACAGCACGGGCGAGGGCGCGCGCACCAGAAGGCGACACGGGCCGTCATCGCCAGCCGATCCCAAACCGAGCCCGGAGTCCGAATGAACGAACGAACATGTGACCGGCACAGGGACGGGCGAAAATACGACACACTGCAAAGAAGAATCAGTCCACCGGCCCACTGTCCGAATCCACCGTGGCCCACGATGTCCACCGAGAGTGTGTAAAACAAACGCGGGCTCCATCGCGCGAGGGCTTTTGCGCGCAGATAAAGTTTTATTGCAGTGCATTTTGTGATTAAGCCGTGTGCAGTAGCTTATTTATCCAGCACATTTGGAGCAGCCCACTCTTGAGCCCCTGTTCTATGGCTGTGGCCGTGTTTGCCGCTTGGTGGAGGGAAAAAAACGCAACATTTTGCGACCGGAATGGCTACCCGAGAGTCAGAGCACAACAAACCGAAGCGAGTATGTGTGTTTGTGTAGAAAAAAATGAAACAAACCTTCCACCACTATCCTGTCACGAGATGCAGTTTT
>KZ071131.1:0-11155 GCA_002091845.1 Anopheles cracens | reverse complement strand
CAGCTCGCCGTTTTCGCCATTGCCTTTTTAAAAGCCCACACACCGGAACCGGACGGACCGAGCGACCCGCGAGCCGAAATCGGGCAAAAATTTACATTTCTCTCCATTACGCGTCCCGGCCGGTTGTTCCGTTTCGAGTGTATGTGTGCGCATTTATTCATCGCGCTCCATGCCTTGGCATACGCAACGAGACGCCACTCGCCACTTACTGGCTGCCCCCGGTAGCCTCCTCAGGCGAAAAAAACGCCTCATTGCCACCGAAAATAGGGCGCAAAAAAAAACATCCCAACCGGCGCCGAAAAAACATGCCCGCCGGATAATCAAGTGATAAAAGTGAAATAAAATAATTGGATAAATCAATTATTGATAATTTCATGAAATCACATTTCATAAAATCTGCTGACCCATTTGCTTCCCGGGCCGGCGCCGCCGCATATTCCGCTTCCGTTCGGTGATTCCGGGGAAACACCTCGCGCGCTGAATCTCCCCGGTGGGAAATCCTTATGCGCGCTAAAATAAACCTCTGCTGCCACGCACGGCCACGGCACGAACTCTTCCCGGTCGCCCCGTAATCATCGCAAACACTGATTACTACAGTGGATAATGAACGGAGGAACGTGTTGATCACGGCGTGTTTGATCCTGTCCGACCATCCGGGACCGCCACGTTAGAACCATTGCCCCCACCCAGCGTGGTAATGAGTGCCGCCGCCGGTTGCCACTTCCGATGTGCTTTTTTGGCTCCTCTGTTTGTTTTATGTGCCACCTTCCGCTGTTGAGAGCGAGTGTGAGAGAGAGAGAGATTTAAAGCTTCCTTACCAGTTCCGGCAACGGCTTCCCGGCTGGCGTGGGAAAAAGGCCTCGCGCCAGCCATTGGAGCCAGCCTCCTGGAGCCCGAACACGAACGACAAATTGATGCACTCCTCGCAAATCCCCGATCAACCGGCGTGCAAACATTGCAATGCATTAATGATTAATGGATCGAACGGAATCAATAATGCAACCGGCAGCAACTGGCAACTGTTCTTTGTGCTGATCCGCTGGCACGACCTTCTCGCTCCCTCTCTCTCTCTTTCTCTCCCCTCGTTCCTCCCACATGGACACACACACACGCGACCGGGGCACACCAGGAACTGCCGGGGAAATGTTTTCACCCAAATCCCAAAAGGAACACATTTTGATCCAGTTCGTCCGCAATAACAATGCAAAGCTTAATCATGTTCGTTTTCAGCGGAGCTTTTTTTTGCTGTTGCTGCTCTTTTTGCTTTGTCGAAGTATGTCGTCTCACTTCCTCTGGGACCTCCCTTTTCCATGTTTGAACTCATTTCCCTTTCCACGCGTTGCGTTTCAGTGAAACGCCCCGATTGAATATTGTTATGCGGTAAAGCGAATGGTAATCACGCTTCCGCGGTGCCGCGGTGGGAGTTTGTATTCACCGATGGAATACGGGCCTTTCGTCAGGTTTTTGCTTGGGGCGCGCTGCTGCTGACGCTAGCGGCACTCATTGGTAAGCATATTTTGCATTTAATCTGCCATTTCAATGGTACGAAAGATTTGTGCAGTGATATCGAATATCGATCAGTATTTAGGGCTCTTCCAGCAGCTCTCCGATACGAAACAAAGACTTTTAAATCTTTTCCTGAGAGATGCGTTATCCTCTAAATACCGGAGTGTCTCTCTGTAATAGAACCAAAGTAGAACTTCAACCAAAAGCTAGATATGTGATACGTTAGAGTATCATTCAATAATTTAGAACAAAACTCAAATTTGGTATGAAATACTGTTCATACTGAGATATAAATCGAGCCTAGAAATCAAGATAATTGAACAACTTTTGTTGCACTTTTGTTTGCATATTTCTAATAAAACTAACGTTAAATTATGTCCCAGATACCACAAATATTGATTCAAATTAGTAGCAATAGAAGTAAGAACCGATGCCGACGATAAAGTCGAACACTATTCCATTTCAACGAACGTTCAAACTTCCTCAAAGTCCTCTACTATTAACCCCTGCTATGAGTAATACAGCAGCTAATTTTCAGGCATTTTTCAATCACTCTTACATATCCCTCCCGTCCAGTTTTGCAGCGCAACGTATCGACGACGCTGCGTTCGTCCATGACAATGGCATCCTCCCGACAGCTTAGGCAAACCGAAAATCGCTTCAGCAATCGGGTACGGTGCAACGACGTTCACTTTCTGCTCACAGGACATCCGTTTCTCCAATCATTACGGCCGGCAGCACAAATTTGTCCGACCAGTGCATATGGCCCGATGGTTTAGCACATCCTGCTCCTTCCCAGCAAGGATGTACTGTTCCAATTTAGACCGCTTCACGGACGTATCATATCGGAGAATGCAACTAACTGCATCGTTGCGTCGCACGGCTCTTCGAAGCACGGCAAGGGTCTCTCCTTATTGTGAGCGTCTACCTTTGGCCGTCCTGGCCGAAAACTCGGCCAACCGACTGGTGGTGTGGCTTCGGATTTTCTGACACCCGTTTGCAAGCCGCAGGCCAGCTCTGAAAACTCGGAGAGTTCTTGTGCCCCGAGGCATCCGCCAACCGAAGCAACATCATCATCACCACCATCATGGTCATTCAGCAGCATTTCCAGTTCAGTCGACCGTGGAAGCGTAAGAGCGCACCGCAGGATCCGAACCGACTGGCCAGAATTTGCCTCATTGTTTCTCGTGCTGTTGCCTGAGCCAGATAGCGCTAATTTCATCTGCCGTGGTGCTCTCCCTGGTGGTCCGCGATCCGGCACAGTTTGAGTGATTCCCTTCATCGCCCCATGTTGGGTGGCATGAGTTGGCGCACGGGGTTCCACCGGTGGTCAGTCTATCAACGTCCTGCCATCGCTTCTTGTGGGGAGAAAAATCAACACGCACATTCCGACAGACATGCGGAACAATTCATTGTATCGCAAATTCAAACAACCCATTCACGAGAGACGAATGTACATGGAGCTTTTTTCCTCTGCGAATCTAATTTCCACGTGAAATTTAACTTATTTAATGTGGTTCCATATACTAAGCCTTATCTTCTCAGCGTTATCTCTGTGGTTTATTTTTAATATCATGCTCTCATTGCCCTTTTGTTAGCAATAAGGCATTCTTACCCATGTATGACGAATGACCATAAAATACACCTTAAGCTGTATGTGGCTTTGTACAGTTTATTCTGTACCGCCTCAACATTTGTACTTTTTAATGAGCTAAAGTTTGCACAGCAGCAGCAGCAGGGTCAGAAGCAGCACAATGCCAAATGAATCACTAATGTGCTATAAATGTATTATTTAATTATAAGTTTTTTCAATATAGTTGGATGTTTGGATAAAGTTTAAACTAATTTTTCAAAACTTAGCAGTTGATATGTCAAAAGTTTACTCCGAAAAAGTTTTTTTTTCTATTCAATATAACATGACACAACTTCATATGTATTAAAGAGGGAGCTATAGCTACCAGTGCTATAGCTACTCGCTTCCAAAGTTTTCTTTATTTCAAACGAAAACTACAGGTACCTTAGGAAAGTAATGAAGCATATAATCAAATTAGCTTCTCTGACAAGATTCTTTGAATAATTAGTCTAGCAAAGCATGTCTAATCATTCATGTCTAATCCTTCACTTAGATGAATGTAGACTTGTTGAATAGTATACTGTGCTCTATATGCCTACAAACATTAGTTTCGTCTTTGTATACAATAATCAGTTGTGTTGTTGCTTTTATAAGCTCCTCATTCACCATGACTTGCAATCCTCGTCCGACGTATGTTGGCTATTATTCCCCGTAAACGAGACCAACGAACATTTCACCACTTAAGCATGAAGCGGTATGAAGAATTTCAACAAAAAAACACACACATACGTACGAGGGCGCGCGCATACGCTCGCCCGTCATGCATCACCACCAGTCTCGCCGAAATACACATCAAACCCACAGAAACCGCTCAGCGCCAGCAGCTTACCACCAGCGGGCACGTCACGGAATTCGTGAGTCGTGAAATGTGTTTAATGTAAAAGTCAAAACCACACCGGCACCCGGGCCGGGGAGGCACGGCGCAACAGGATACCAATCTTCTTAGCCGGTTCCCACGGGACGTCCAACCTCCGGCTCCTCGCGCCAGTCGCCAGGGCGCTTCCCACGTGAGAACTGTCACAGGTTGTGGCGTTGCCGTGGCGCAGTGCCAGTCAAAGCGGCCAACCAGCAAAGCCCGCGGTCGTACCCTGTGAAATGCTCACACACACACACACACACGTTTGAAGACATCCGGGAGGCCAGCCGCCATCGGGGGCAGGGTTGTGAACTTGATTCTTTGGAACTCCCATACCCTTCTGCTGCCGGTGCCGTTGGCAGGTGGTTGAGATTTTGTTAAAGACAACGCGAACGAACGCTGGCGCGTTTCGTCCTGATTTAACCGGCACTGTCTGTCACAATGTTGTCGATACTGGTTGCGAGTTCCGCCCGGCAGTATCATGTCGCTTGAGCCCATCTTCCGAGGAAACGACGCTGCCAGCCGATTATGAAGGCACTGGTGTAACTCACTTGAAGGAATTTACGAAGATGTTTGCTTTGCTTTGAAGCATGATGGTTTACGTTTTTTTACGCTTATGATATATACATTTTTTACTGTATAAAGTAGTTTATCAAAACTTATTAGATTATTTAAATAAGTACTTACCATGCTTTGATTTGAACAAAAACACGCTTTAACACTAAAACCAATAGGGATTTTTGATATATCTATGTCCGCCCAAAGCGATTACTTTGGCGGCTTATTTTCAAACGTCAATAACAATCTAATTTCTTATATTATTTCAGAACTTTGAATGGGGGTATGTAGAGATATTTTTACAATTTTTTTGCTTTGTTGCTATTGATTTATGCTTATTTTCTCTTCAAGTTTATATTGATAGATGGCATTGAATTGCACTAAGGTAAGTGTTAAGATATTGGTTGTACTATAGATAGAACAATTTATATTATAATCATATCTAACAAGCATCTCTCCTACAACCAATAGTTATCAAGACAATGTCGGATATTACAGCCACTTGATACTGTATTATCAAACCATGGAAGTTCCTCCAAACATTCCGATATTTCACTCAGTTGTAAAGTAACAGCACAGCAAGGGTAGCATTTCATATAGCGTCTTAATTTATTTGCAAACATTGTTTTCTTCATTTTCGTTCATTGTAAAAGAAGGCAACGAATCAAACTGCGATGCCGTTACTAACAGCATGCATGCACATGCCTGACGATTCCAATATGTCCGATGTTCCGCAAATTACAATTCCGCTTCGCAGGTTGGATCCAACCGCGAAACAAGCGGTGAACCGAACCGAACGGCTCTGCTTGTTCGACCAGGTGATATGACACTAACAATGTAACAACAGCGTCATCTATCCCTCCCAGCTACTGAAATTCCCAGCAGTGCTCCCGTGCGCTCCCGAAAGCATCTTTAACTTGTCTGGAGCCAGCACAGTCACAACCGTGTGGAGTCATTCGCGTGGAAAATTTTGACATGAACAGCACACACAAGAAAAACGGAAAAACAAAACAATGTTGTAAAATTCAAAAACACAGAGAAAGAGAGAGAGAGCGGGAGAACAGAGAAATGGTCCGTTTTACAGGAAAAGCAGGTAGCATCAAGTGACGGGACGTATTCGAAACGAAGGGACAAACTATTCACATAAACAAAAGCCTGAAAATACAAAAAAAAGCGAGGATAGCCTGTCTCCATTCCATCCGGCTGCTCCGACGCTCGAAGGTTTTCGCCTCCTGCCAGGGTTCGATGGAAATGGGTACATTCTGGGCAACACATACATGTATAATGTTATCAGATTCCCATTTCCTTCCTTTCCCAATCCTTGACACGTCACGTCACCCTGGCACCCCGACACGTCCACCGGAGCCGGGCTTAACATTTTGTATTTGATTTTATACAATCGGAACCATCCGGTTCAATCGCATTCGCTGCGATCTTCCTGACATCAGCCGAACTCCGCTCGGAGGCACTTCCGCCTTACCTTACGCCACCTCCGAAAAGGGAGAAGTATTTCGGTTTTGTTTTTGTTTTCGTTTTACTTAAAATTACAAATCGACTGTGGGATGGGAGTGAGGGCGTTGGGGGAGGGAGGAAGGACTCGAAAAAAACTCCCACCGTGCTTACTTTTATTTCGTTTCGTTTTTCCCAATCCCAAGCGTCGAAATACCCACCGGGCTTTTGGAGCTGTGTTTTTCAGCTTTTTTTTAGCGTACATCGCACACTCCACCGGAAGTGCCGCACACACATACAAGAGAGACAGCAAAATTGGGGAGGGGGACGTGTGGAAACAAATATTTATAAGCCAGTAAAGCCCTGTGGGAGATTTCGCGTCCGAGATCGGATCGTGCGGCGGGCACTAAAAGTGAAACGCGCGTGAACGTTCTCCATTCCGTGGCTGCCGTCTGCCCTGGGCCTGGGCTGCAATCTGTTGCATTACATCGGTTTGTGGGTGTGTGTGTGCGCGCGATGGTGATCTGAAGGGTTTCGATATTTTCGTCTGTTGTTCCTTTTCCGTCCACCCACCCACGACTAAAAGGCACCAGATTTGTGAAGAGTAATGCGATTTTTATGCCATCTGGCGTGTTATGTGACGCGACCGCACCGAGATTCGAGATTTTATTTGCTGTCAAACATTTCCATACGACCGCTCGCAGCTGCGGCATCATAAGTGCGGCAGATGGAACCGGCTGTCGACCGGCGATACCCATCGGATCGGGATGCACTTTGCGCGAAGGTGCATCGCACTTGGTGGGATTGTGGTACAGCTCGAGTCGCGTGGGGCCGGAGTTTTAAGTAAAGCTGACTCCACCATCCGATTAGCCCCTTTCCGGTGGCTTCCCACCGTGCAAAACCCGGAGCAGCGGATAAAGTTTCTCAATAAAACTGCACTTGAGCTGTGCACCGATCGGACGTTACTGCAGTAGTCTGGGTAGCTTTTTCTTGCTGGCGAAGCCGTTCCCAGAAAGCGTTATATCAGTGGGTTGGGTCGTTTGTTTCTCCATTAGCTTCGAACTCTATTCACCGTAGGAAGGTTTTTTTTATTTATAGTTTCTCACTTCACTTTTAAACTGTATTTCTTTCATTGAAATAAGCTTTCGATACCCTGCCGTCAAATAGAGCGTCAAGCGTTAGTTAAACGCCTAAATGTATGCTATTCTCGTTGCACTGGTCGGGCGGCTTTGATTGATGGCGACTGCTTTAATATGACAGTTAATTTTCGTTTATTGCGGAGATTGTTTTTCAACTCAACACTTTAACAACCCCCTCACTTTGGTGCATAGTTCCTCATATTTTGGTGAGGGTACCTTGATTTGATTATACCCGTAGATCGATAGTAAACCCAGGATTTCTGACGTTCAAACGAATATAATAGAAAATAGCTACCTTTCTATTATATTCGTTTGAACTATAGCTCTAGCTCTTTTTTTAGTATGCAAAAATCACACCTAATGTACTTGAAAATATTTCTGAAAATAGCTAATAATCTTCATGGCTTTATCTTTTCCTAATTTCTTCAAAACAGCCTTTTAATTTAAAGGCTTTGTGATATTTCAGTGGCTATATGTGTGTGCATATTTAGGATGCGTGGAATTAGCCCTACCATATTTTACAGGCAACCAAGTTCAAGGAAACTTTGTTGCCAGAAAAGTTAGTTTCAGTCGGTCATGGCAGAGCATCCGACTTCCAGTGAGCAAAAAAAAAGCGAGGATAGCCTGTCTCCTTTCCATCCGGCTGCTCCGGCGCTCGAAGGTTTTCGCATCCTGCCAGGGTTCGATGGAAATGTGCACATTCTGGGCAACACATACATGTATAATGTTATCAGATTCCCATTTCCTTCCTTTCCCAATCCTTGACACGTCACGTCACCCTGGCACCCCGACACGTCCACCGGAGCCGGGCTTAACATTTTGTATTTGATTTTATACAATCGGAACCATCCGGTTCAATCGCATTCGCTGCGATCTTCCTGACATCAGCCGAACTCCGCTCGGAGGCACTTCCGCCTTACCTTACGCCACCTCCGAAAAGGGAGAAGTATTTCGGTTTTGTTTTTGTTTTCGTTTTACTTAAAATTACAAATCGACTGTGGGATGGGAGTGAGGGCGTTGGGGGAGGGAGGAAGGACTCGAAAAAAACTCCCACCGTGCTTACTTTTATTTCGTTTCGTTTTTCCCAATCCCAAGCGTCGAAATACCCACCGGGCTTTTGGAGCTGTGTTTTTCAGCTTTTTTTTAGCGTACATCGCACACTCCACCGGAAGTGCCGCACACACATACAAGAGAGACAGCAAAATTGGGGAGGGGGACGTGTGGAAACAAATATTTATAAGCCAGTAAAGCCCTGTGGGAGATTTCGCGTCCGAGATCGGATCGTGCGGCGGGCACTAAAAGTGAAACGCGCGTGAACGTTCTCCATTCCGTGGCTGCCGTCTGCCCTGGGCCTGGGCTGCAATCTGTTGCATTACATCGGTTTGTGGGTGTGTGTGTGCGCGCGATGGTGATCTGAAGGGTTTCGATATTTTCGTCTGTTGTTCCTTTTCCGTCCACCCACCCACGACTAAAAGGCACCAGATTTGTGAAGAGTAATGCGATTTTTATGCCATCTGGCGTGTTATGTGACGCGACCGCACCGAGATTCGAGATTTTATTTGCTGTCAAACATTTCCATACGACCGCTCGCAGCTGCGGCATCATAAGTGCGGCAGATGGAACCGGCTGTCGACCGGCGATACCCATCGGATCGGGATGCACTTTGCGCGAAGGTGCATCGCACTTGGTGGGATTGTGGTACAGCTCGAGTCGCGTGGGGCCGGAGTTTTAAGTAAAGCTGACTCCACCATCCGATTAGCCCCTTTCCGGTGGCTTCCCACCGTGCAAAACCCGGAGCAGCGGATAAAGTTTCTCAATAAAACTGCACTTGAGCTGTGCACCGATCGGACGTTACTGCAGTAGTCTGGGTAGCTTTTTCTTGCTGGCGAAGCCGTTCCCAGAAAGCGTTATATCAGTGGGTTGGGTCGTTTGTTTCTCCATTAGCTTCGAACTCTATTCACCGTAGGAAGGTTTTTTTATTTATAGTTTCTCACTTCACTTTTAAACTGTATTTCTTTCGTTGAAATAAGCTTTCGATACCCTGCCGTCAATTAGAGCGTCAAGCGTTAGTTAAGCGCCTAAATGTATGCTATTCTCGTTGCACTGGTCGGGCGGCTTTGATTGATGGCGACTGCTTTAATATGACAGTTAATTTTCGTTTATTGCGGAGATTGTTTTTCAACTCAACACTTTAACAACCCCCTCACTTTGGTGCATAGTTCCTCATATTTTGGTGAGGGTACCTTGACTTGATTATACCCGTAGATCGATAGTAAACCCAGGATTTCTGACGTTCAAACGAATATAATAGAAAATAGCTACCTTTCTATTATATTCGTTTGAACTATAGCTCTAGCTCTTTTTTTAGTATGCAAAAATCACACCTAATGTACTTGAAAATATTTCTGAAAATAGCTAATAATCTTCATGGCTTTATCTTTTCCTAATTTCTTCAAAACAGCCTTTTAATTCAAAGGCTTTGTGATATTTCAGTGGCTATATGTGTGTGCATATTTAGGATGCGTGGAATTAGCCCTACCATATTTTACAGGCAACCAAGTTCAAGGAAACTTTGTTGCCAGAAAAGTTAGTTTCAGTCGGTCATGGCAGAGCATCCGACTTCCAGTGAGCAGTGACCGGAGCAGGAGATAGGTACAACGTTTCGGAACCGTGCTCACCGTGCGAAGACTCAAGCTCAACCGAATGCGACATAACTCCCCAACTTGATTTAATATATTCATAACAAAAATTTCATCCCCATTTCGCCCACCCATTTGGGTTATCACTCCTCCCCCTGTATGCAATGTCCCGCTCGTGAGGGGTCACCACATTTCATCCTCAAAAGGACGACGACGAAGGCCAGCCCAGCAGCCAATAGTTTGTCACACTACCGGTGATGAATTTTAATTACTTCTCCCCCTGAATAATGGCATTTCCTTTCCTGCCGTGTAGCCGCAACACAAAGCCATGTCTGTCCACGGCCCTCCACAACCATCAACATCAACAAGCGCGGCGCAGTGGAAGCAGCCGGGACCTGCTGCACAACGAATTCAATTAACGAGATGCAACAAACACAACCGGGCAGAGAGCAAAAAAATAGAGCTAAAATCGAAGGGATTTGGGCAGCGAGCGGTGGGTATGTAAATCGAAAAGTTTTGCTATCAAAACTTGCCCATTGACGATTGTTTCGATTTAGTTATTATGCAACGATGCAACTCGAGCCAAACTGATTTCTCTTTAGTCATGTCTCTCTCTCGTTTTTTTTTTGTTTTGTTTTTGAGGTCAATGAGTTCCGAAAGCGATAAACTCACTTATCGGCGAAAAGGAGTACTGCACGCTGTAAACTTTACTAGGCTTGAGCGAGTTGAACCGAAATCGGAGACACTAATTTGAATTTTGTTGCTCTATCGGTTGAGTTGCTCCGGTACTGGATGGAAGTGAGTTTTCGAACTTTTTTGCTAGCCAGTGTACGGTGCTGGCTTTCCGATAATGCGTCCGGGTTTTCCCGCAGGATTCACAATCAGCTAGATAGATTGAATCATTTGATTTATTTACCTACCGACACCCGTCCGGTGTCGGTCGTTTATTGGCATGAATTAAACGGTACGTTTAAACAGAACGATTGCTCTATGCAAAACAAAAAAGCGCTGTTAATCATGGAGCTCCGGGGAATGAACACATACGCTGGATAAACACGTTATCATCAATTCATCATAACGCTTGAATCGCTTAAAGTAAACATGTTTTACTGATGTGTTGCTTTTTTTTTGTTTCATTTTAGTGAAAATAACTCATGGAAACACGCCACTCGGCTAATCTTGAACACAATTGAAGTTTATTGCTCAACGATGCATAGACTTTACACTTACAAACATAATGTTAATTAATGCTGCTGCCGACGAACTGGGGCAGCCCGTGAGCCCGGCTGACCCGCTCCGTCGATTTCTCATTTCATTACAAATATGAACAAACCGAACGTCACCGACGACCTTAGAACAGAGATTTTCCCTCCAT
>LULB01053233.1:0-12768 GCA_002091845.1 Anopheles cracens | reverse complement strand
CAACAAACGGATGGAGATGCAATTCGTCTGCCGTAGGTTCCCAACATTCAGCTCGGGCACCCTGGAGCGGTTTACTTTGTGGCTCAAGCGCAACCTCAACACTACACTGCCAACCGCACGGTTCGAGCTGTGAGTGTGTTGAACTTTATCGTCTTCTTGCGCTTGAGGAAAAGTTTAGGTTTTGTGTGCTTTAGAGCGGTTTTTGCCTGCGGTTGGGAAAACTATTGAAACGGACAGACAGGGTAGGAGAGTAAGTTTGCAAGTACAGCTTGTTGAACTTGTAAAGTCGATTATAAATCCTGCACCTAGAGTTCACCTGACTGCCTCTTGGAGAACTTAAGGAAGGATTTATTCTAATAATGGAGAATCATATTTCCCATGATCTCTTCTGCTGAAGCAGATCATAGCATCATAAACCATTCGTTTTTGTATATTGTGGTTCGTAGCTTCAGAGGTGTGGTCTGTGTTGCCTGGGTGGGATTCTGGGTGGCATCATCGTGTTGGACAAGGTGTTTTCCACGCCGTTTACAATTTAAGGGCGAAAACATGCATAGGGAAAGTTGTTGTCCCAAATTTGGATTTTATCAGGGCGCTCCTGTTCGGGTTGAAGATCGGGCCCAATGGGCCAGAAAGCGCCCTTCCCGATACGGCGGACCCACGTCACAGCCAAAGGGTGGAATCCTACAGTGCGTTTTTGTTTTTTCGCCTCGGGCCGCGCTTGTTCCCGCGTAGGTCCCGTTCGTAGGGTGCCCTTTTGTTGGCCGCCCGCATTTGCATTCTAATTTTATCTCCGTAGGCTAGAGGAGATCGCACATCGAGCTGAAGGAAAGTCCAGCCAAGCGGGTGGATGGAAAACGACCGTGCAACATGAGCTGATGGGTATCGGATAATGGGAGGAGAAGGTAAAAAGAAGAAGACGAAAAAACACGAAATATGATAGTGGAAAGAAAATTGAATGGGAGAGATGAAAAAAACAACACGCACAAATGCCGATACAGATAGGAAGATACAACAAGAGCAGCAGCAGCAACAAAAACTCGATCCGATACGGCTGGTTAGGCAATGTGGGACAGATGTGGTTGGGCCGGTCGGTGGCGGCAAGGGGCCGAAGGCGCGGCGCAGTAACCAAATTCAACCCACTAACTATGGCGTTTGGGGGTCGGCCCATTCATAAGCGGGGCAAGATGCAGATAATTGTCCGAAAACCATCCCATTGGCCCATATTTTTCTACCTCCACCCCGTCCATATTTTCTTCGGTGCATTCTTATCTTTGATCCCAACCGTTCCGAGTGCGATCCCTGGTGAGAGAGTGAATAAGTTCACAATTTGTTTGGCGGGGGTACCTTGGTCGTAACAAAACAACAAACGGATGGAGATGCAATTCGTCTGCCGTAGGTTCCCAACATTCAGCTCGGGCACCCTGGAGCGGTTTACTTTGTGAGAAAAGTACCTATGTCACATTACTCATTGGCATAAAAGCACTTAAAGCTGTCAAAAATCATCTCGGCAAGGGAAAACTTACGTCCTGCCGAACTTCACCATTCCCTTGGTCGACCCCAAGCCCGGTGGGTTCGCATACACTTGGCTGAAACTATTTCGTTGCTCTTAATCCCGGTATCGACATCGATAGCATCGGCTGCTACCAGGCCGCAGGATAGCTGGCCGAAGACAGCAGGTAAAAAAAGAAAACCATCCCACATGCCGAGCGGGAAGCACTCACCTATCAATAACCGTTTTCACGCCACGAGTAGCGGCTTCTCCATTAGCAGGCCGTACGATGCTCTCCAAGGCTCCTTGACGGCGTTCGGCAGCAGCGACCAGCGCTTCGATTGCTACTTCTTTTTTGATCTCCGATTTGTGATGTTGTTGTTTTTTTATCTTTTCTACACTGTTGTGTGTGTTTTGCTCTCTTTCTTTCTCTCTCTTTCTCTCTCTTTATCTCACAAAACCACAGCTTTGCCTACGTGCCACCACAACCTCCACCACGTACCACACTAGTCCCACACTTTCACATTCTTTTCCGCCGGCCGGGGGAGACTCGCGGAACTATTTTGGCCGCCCGCCCGACCGGGGCTGCCCGCAGATAGCAAAGTCTCTGGTCTCCACACTACAAGATCAATGCCAAATACTATCTGAACCATCTTCCCGTAGCGAATAGTGGTTATTTGAAAATGGAGGTATGAACAAGTCTGCATGGTGGTATGAAAAAAAACCCCATAAGCATAACCGTCATTTCCATCCTAATCAAAGCTCATTTACCCTGAATTGCCGCGTCCAACCGATGTTTGGCTCGGTGTTTAGAAAAGTACCTATGTCACATTACTCATTGGCATAAAAGCACTTAAAGCTGTCAAAAATCATCTCGGCAAGGGAAAACTTACGTCCTGCCGAACTTCACCATTCCCTTGGTCGACCCCAAGCCCGGTGGGTTCGCATACACTTGGCTGAAACTATTTCGTTGCTCTTAATCCCGTGCACCGAAGAAAATATGGACGGGGTGGAGGTAGAAAAATATGGGCCAATGGGATGGTTTTCGGACAATTATCTGCATCTTGCCCCGCTTATGAATGGGCCGACCCCCAAACGCCATAGTTAGTGGGTTGAATTTGGTTACTGCGCCGCGCCTTCGGCCCCTTGCCGCCACCGACCGGCCCAACCACATCTGTCCCACATTGCCTAACCAGCCGTATCGGATCGAGTTTTTGTTGCTGCTGCTGCTCTTGTTGTATCTTCCTATCTGTATCGGCATTTGTGCGTGTTGTTTTTTTCATCTCTCCCATTCAATTTTCTTTCCACTATCATATTTCGTGTTTTTTCGTCTTCTTCTTTTTACCTTCTCCTCCCATTATCCGATACCCATCAGCTCATGTTGCACGGTCGTTTTCCATCCACCCGCTTGGCTGGACTTTCCTTCAGCTCGATGTGCGATCTCCTCTAGCCTACGGAGATAAAATTAGAATGCAAATGCGGGCGGCCAACAAAAGGGCACCCTACGAACGGGACCTACGCGGGAACAAGCGCGGCCCGAGGCGAAAAAACAAAAACGCACTGTAGGATTCCACCCTTTGGCTGTGACGTGGGTCCGCCGTATCGGGAAGGGCGCTTTCTGGCCCATTGGGCCCGATCTTCAACCCGAACAGGAGCGCCCTGATAAAATCCAAATTTGGGACAACAACTTTCCCTATGCATGTTTTCGCCCTTAAATTGTAAACGGCGTGGAAAACACCTTGTCCAACACGATGATGCCACCCAGAATCCCACCCAGGCAACACAGACCACACCTCTGAAGCTACGAACCACAATATACAAAAACGAATGGTTTATGATGCTATGATCTGCTTCAGCAGAAGAGATCATGGGAAATATGATTCTCCATTATTAGAATAAATCCTTCCTTAAGTTCTCCAAGAGGCAGTCAGGTGAACTCTAGGTGCAGGATTTATAATCGACTTTACAAGTTCAACAAGCTGTACTTGCAAACTTACTCTCCTACCCTGTCTGTCCGTTTCAATAGTTTTCCCAACCGCAGGCAAAAACCGCTCTAAAGCACACAAAACCTAAACTTTTCCTCAATCGCAAGAAGACGATAAAGTTCAACACACTCACAGCTCGAACCGTGCGGTTGGCAGTGTAGTGTTGAGGTTGCGCTTGAGCCACAAAGTAAACCGCTCCAGGGTGCCCGAGCTGAATGTTGGGAACCTACGGCAGACGAATTGCATCTCCATCCGTTTGTTGGTTTGTTACGACCAGGGTACCCCCGCCAAACAAATTGTGAACTTATTCACTCTCTCACCAGGGATCGCACTCGGAACGGTTGGGATCAAAGATAAGGTAATTTAGTCTATTAGTCTGCTTGAAACGCATGCCACAGGTGTACTGCTTGTTGGCACCATTCCAAGAATCCATCCTTGACGTTCTCGGAAGCGGAGAAACGTCTTGAGAGCTTTTCTTGCCGTACCGGATCACGCTGGGAGCTAGGATTGGGACGCAGATTTTATTTTATTTTACTTTACTTTTTTTCCGGAGCGTGTTCGGGGCTGGGATGTCTGGTGTTTTTTTTTTTCGTTGCTGAGCTCCTCACATAATCCAATCGTTTGGTCATTTCTCATCGTTATCATATTTCTTCCGCGTACCGTATCGAAAGCGCGTCCAAAACTTCCTCCGAATCAATTTACCATGAAGTGCATCACTTAGCGGAGCTCCATCAAATGCCGATTTAAGGATGACAAATATTTCCGAGAACATCCCGCCTGAAGGTAAGAAAGAAATGGCCACACAGCGGTCGCTGCCAGCGGGTCAGGTTGGCTCGCTCCCCGGGTCAGCGAACTCACCTGTTCGCATGTGTCCCGCAGGCAGGCGTTTGAAGTGCATACCGACCCACCCCCCGGGAACCTCCCAGCTGGAGCTGCGGCATGGGGCGACGATTTGCACCAACACCCTTGACGGAGTGAAATCATAAACAAAATCCGCCTTTCCAAAGGGTTTACGCGGGCTTAATCTTGCAAATTGCAAAACACTCTTCGCTCAGCGCGTACGGACGCTTCCAGCAATACATCCGCTTTGGCCACACGCCAACGCCTTCTGTTTGATCTTGGCAGTGAACCGTAAAAAAAGCCAGCAGCCCATGGTGTGAAAACTCATTAGGGCTGAGATGAAAAGGCAAAGTCAGATGAGCAAGCATTGCATAAAGAAAAACGCGAAGACACACACACACAGGCATGCATGCGGGCAAGACGGGTGCCACAAAAAACCCTCCACATCACAATAGATGAAAAGACGCTGGATGCGCTGATCAAGGTCTGTGTGTGACAAAATGGAAGCGACAACAAAAAATACAGAAACCCTTTCTTCACTCTCATTCTCAAAGCACACATGCACACACACACATTTAACACCCGTGGAAAGGGAAGCCGAAGATGGGAAGCCCATGCTCGATATGGGCACAAACTGGAGCAACCAACGCCTGCCGCAGTGGCGAGTGCAGCTCATGTAGATGGAAAGTAAAAGTACCACCCGGCCCGGTGAGTGGCGGACCATTCTCCGGCGTCCCCGGGCCCGGTGTTCCCGTTTGACAGCGTTTCTCACCTACCGGCACGGTTGCGCCTACCGACAGCGAGTGCAATTGCATTGGCGAAGATTGAACGATCAGCGGTGAAAATTGGCACCGGCAAAGCGACCGCAAACGATCCTCGAGGGTGCGAGGAACGCCGGCGAACCGATCCCGGTGAACGGGAAAGGAACATAAACCAAACAAACAAACTGTCCCGCAAACCGGGTGTCCGGTGTTGTTTCCCTGCGAACGAAAGGTAGAGGAAGACAGCGAACACTCGGTCACAACAGCAGAAAGAGCGAGAGAAAAGAGAGAGAGAGAGAAAAGAGAGAAAAAACGGCATCCGAAACGATCGCAAGTCCTCCTGCGGCAATCTGATAAACTGCGCGTTGCGCGAAAAATAAAAGCACAAGTGAAGGAAAAGGAGCAAGTTGCAACTCCTCCCCGCTGAGAGGTGGACGAAAGGAAAAGTTCGACCCGCACCGAACGCCACCGTCCGGTTGCCGCCGCCGCAGCAACCGGAACTGGTCTTCGCCAAATTGAAGAAAGAAATGGCCACACAGCGGTCGCTGCCAGCGGGTCAGGTTGGCTCGCTCCCCGGGTCAGCGAACTCACCTGTTCGCTGCAGAAGGGATATGTAAATCTCCGGGCGAGTTTCATCATTAGCGGGTCGGATCGGATTGTAAAAGAATCAATTAGAGGCACCGGCTAATGAAGGGACTATTGTAAACTCCACAGCGATGGCGGCGTGATTAACACAAGCCCCGCCAGAAACAAATACCCACGTTTGCTGTGTTAAGAGCGGCGCCGCGAAATTACTATCCTCCTCCTACGCCGAGGAAGCACCCGAACATCGAAAGCATAACTCTCGCGGGCATCAGTGTCAACGCGGTCGCTCCCAAGCGTGACAACGTGACAAATTCTAATCGACGGAATGATAACAGGTTTTTTTTTGTGCTGCGCTGATGAGGCTACACCATTATTATCGTTTGACGCAAAAAGCGTCCCGTCGCGTGAGACCAACGACAATGATCATCATCAGGCAGCTCCGATTTGTCTTGCGAGTGACACAGCCTCCGCGGCGAAGAAAGTGAACGGAACCGGAGATAGCGTCACCGCGCATCGCGCCATCTCTCCCGCCGGTCGCTGCCGATCGGCCGGGAGCCCACATACTGACGGGGGGCTCCCAAAAGCCGATCCTCCAAAAGACATTCCTACTCTTCGCGCTGGTCTCCCTCACGCGTGGCATTCCTCACTGAAGCGAGCCCAAGCTGCATTGGATGGCAACTAGACAGCGGACCAAAGAGAGAGAGAGAGAGAGAGAGAGAGAGCGAAAATAAAACCCCCCCGAATCGATGGCATCGGTCGGATCATCATCTCCAACCCGTCGCCGTTTCACCGAAAATGAGTGGTCCGCGTGCTGGATTGGAAAACCGAGCGCGGGGCCAGAGCGCAGAAGGGATATGTAAATCTCCGGGCGAGTTTCATCATTAGCGGGTCGGATCGGATTGTAAAAGAATCAATTAGAGGCACTAAAAAAAATATGACAATATCAATAGATTTCTATTACTGTATCAAGTATTTCTGAAAATGTTTTCCTTTTAAATGAGCTCACAAAATGCACCAAGACAAGCATGAGAAAATTCATATTAGTATTTAGTTTATACTAATCATTTTTGCTTTACAAATTGTGAGTGCTAACTTGAAATCTCATAATCCTTGTGAAATGCCATGGAAGATGACCTACTGTATTAGAAATTCATTGGATGTATTCGATTCAACGTATATTTCGAGGTTCTGATCGCATAGATCATTTTGAAATTTTGATGATTTATTTAACACAGAGTTTATGTCTCTTTTCGTATCTATTTTTCTTCAATTTTAGTAAATCATTAAATGATCACTGTAACACTCTGTATGTCTATCATCTGTTTTCGCAACCGAACTTTTGTAAACTAGAATGTAAGTCTTGTTTTTATTTATAAAAAAAGTTAAGATTTAAAGCAAATGATTGTGTGAAAGTTACAATTGAAACATTTTAGCTATTTATAAGATGTTCAGCAGTGATATCTGTTAACCATAGTTTTCGTTATACGTTGGTTTACTCTGCAATAAATGTCATTGACCTGGTGCACTCACTCCGGAACAGAAACGAAGAAAATGTGATTCCTATTGATAGCTTGATTGATTGCTAATTGAAAATGAATTGAATGATTAATGTGCAGATGATTGATGTAAACCAGAAACCCCCAGCAACGTCTTACCGAAATGTTTCTTCACAGCCATTCGACACCGAACGCGTTTCTCGATTCGTTCGATGGAAATGGCCAGATTGGAGCCCACCACAATTCGCGTGCGGCGCTCGGTGCAAGATCAAACCGACGCGGACACGGATGCGCGGCCCAACGCGGAATCGGCTGTTAATAACCATTCGAGGCTGCGCGAAAGTGAAGAATAAAATGGGACCCTTTTTGGGTGAAAGTTTTCCTTTTGTTTTTTGGTGGTTGTTGTTGGTTGGTGTTTTTATTATTATTATTTTTTCTTCTCCCCCTCTATCGGCTTCTTTCTCTTAACTTTCCTTCATTTCGCGTTCATTTCTCGCATCGCGCTCCGCCCCCTGGGGGTCGCCCCTTTTTGGTGCGCGCGCCCGCTTGCACACGCTTTCCTTCGAGCCGAAAATAAAACCCCCCCGAATCGATGGCATCGGTCGGATCATCATCTCCAACCCGTCGCCGTTTCACCGAAAATGAGTGGTTGACTAGGATACGACTACGAGGTCTGTGGAATATTGGAGAGAAAAGTTTGTTCAAATATTCATTAAAGGTAGTTGCTGTAAAGCTGTTTTCCAAACAACTGTTTTCTTTTCAAACCATTCAGAAACCATTGCTTTCTTTCGTAAATCTATATATCCTGGTTAGTGACTCTGCTCATCTGCTCATATTTTAATAATCTATCTTTTTTTGTAAAAAAAAAATATGACAATATCAATAGATTTCTATTACTGTATCAAGTATTTCTGAAAATGTTTTCCTTTTAAATGAAACGATCCTCGAGGGTGCGAGGAACGCCGGCGAACCGATCCCGGTGAACGGGAAAGGAACATAAACCAAACAAACAAACTGTCCCGCAAACCGGGTGTCCGGTGTTGTTTCCCTGCGAACGAAAGGTAGAGGAAGACAGCGAACACTCGGTCACAACAGCAGAAAGAGCGAGAGAAAAGAGAGAGAGAGAGAAAAGAGAGAAAAAACGGCATCCGAAACGATCGCAAGTCCTCCTGCGGCAATCTGATAAACTGCGCGTTGCGCGAAAAATAAAAGCACAAGTGAAGGAAAAGGAGCAAGTTGCAACTCCTCCCCGCTGAGAGGTGGACGAAAGGAAAAGTTCGACCCGCACCGAACGCCACCGTCCGGTTGCCGCCGCCGCAGCAACCGGAACTGGTCTTCGCCAAATTGAAGAAAGAAATGGCCACACAGCGGTCGCTGCCAGCGGGTCAGGTTGGCTCGCTCCCCGGGTCAGCGAACTCACCTGTTCGCGTGTGTCCCGCAGGCAGGCGTTTGAAGTGCATGCCGACCCACCCCCCGGGAACCTCCCAGCTGGAGCTGCGGCATGGGGCGACGATTTGCACCAACACCCTTGACGGAGTGAAAAACCGTGTCGCATCGGGTCGTTTGGGCTGTTGAGCGCGCCGCAGTACTAGCACACCCGCCGATTCCCGCCTGCAAAAGCCATTGCAATGATCGTTCGAAAAACAAGCCAGTCTGCGGTCAAGTGTGGGCGCATATGTGTTCGTATGTAGCGCGTATGTAGAACAGCAGGCTGATGCTCAAGAGGCAGCATGGTAATCTTATCTGCCTTCTGCCCTCTGCTCTGTGCCTAATGCTATTCGTCTCACATATCTTCATGATGCACGACGTGTGTTTTCTTTGCAAGTACAGGAATTGTCCCTGTCAAACTTGTTACAGCATCGCAAAGTTAATTATCAACTAAATGTAAAATTTAATTGAGCCTAAACCAATTTGCGTGCAGAACATTTCACGGAAAAGCCATTAGCACAGTTAACAGCGTTCCGTGAAGTTTTGCTCCATCTTTCAACGCCACAGCTTCTTCACCCAAAGTTGCAGCCTTGAACTGCATCTTCCCTGCACTGGCGAGACTAACTTTCCAGACCGGTGCCGGGAAGTGGCCGATACGAAGAGCAACAGAAGCAGAATGGACCCTCCAGGCAATCGGTGATTCTGTCGGCAAATAGTTATTCCTTCAGGCGGGATGTTCTCGGAAATATTTGTCATCCTTAAATCGGCATTTGATGGAGCTCCGCTAAGTGATGCACTTCATGGTAAATTGATTCGGAGGAAGTTTTGGACGCGCTTTCGATACGGTACGCGGAAGAAATATGATAACGATGAGAAATGACCAAACGATTGGATTATGTGAGGAGCTCAGCAACGAAAAAAAAAAACACCAGACATCCCAGCCCCGAACACGCTCCGGAAAAAAAGTAAAGTAAAATAAAATAAAATCTGCGTCCCAATCCTAGCTCCCAGCGTGATCCGGTACGGCAAGAAAAGCTCTCAAGACGTTTCTCCGCTTCCGAGAACGTCAAGGATGGATTCTTGGAATGGTGCCAACAAGCAGTACACCTGTGGCATGCGTTTCAAGCAGACTAATAGACTAAATTACCTTATCTTTGATCCCAACCGTTCCGAGTGCGATCCCTGGTGAGAGAGTGAATAAGTTCACAATTTGTTTGGCGGGGGTACCCTGGTCGTAACAAACCAGGGCAGCCCCGGTCGGGCGGGCGGCCAAAATAGTTCCGCGAGTCTCCCCCGGCCGGCGGAAAAGAATGTGAAAGTGTGGGACTAGTGTGGTACGTGGTGGAGGTTGTGGTGGCACGTAGGCAAAGCTGTGGTTTTGTGAGATAAAGAGAGAGAAAGAGAGAGAAAGAAAGAGAGCAAAACACACACAACAATGTAGAAAAGATAAAAAAACAACAACATCACAAATCGGAGATCAAAAAAGAAGTAGCAATCGAAGCGCTGGTCGCTGCTGCCGAACGCCGTCAAGGAGCCTTGGAGAGCATCGTACGGCCTGCTAATGGAGAAGCCGCTACTCGTGGCGTGAAAACGGTTATTGATAGGTGAGTGCTTCCCGCTCGGCATGTGGGATGGTTTTCTTTTTTTGCCTGCTGTCTTCGGCCGGCTATCCTGCGGCCTGGTAGCAGCCGATGCTATCGATGTCGATACCGGGATTAAGAGCAACGAAATAGTTTCAGCCAAGTGTATGCGAACCCACCGGGCTTGGGGTCGACCAAGGGAATGGTGAAGTTCGGCAGGACGTAAGTTTTCCCTTGCCGAGATGATTTTTGACAGCTTTAAGTGCTTTTATGCCAATGAGTAATGTGACATAGGTACTTTTCTAAACACCGAGCCAAACATCGGTTGGACGCGGCAATTCAGGGTAAATGAGCTTTGATTAGGATGGAAATGACGGTTATGCTTATGGGGTTTTTTTTCATACCACCATGCAGACTTGTTCATACCTCCATTTTCAAATAACCACTATTCGCTACGGGAAGATGGTTCAGATAGTATTTGGCATTGATCTTGTAGTGTGGAGACCAGAGACTTTGCTATCTGCGGGCAGCCCCGGTCGGGCGGGCGGCCAAAATAGTTCCGCGAGTCTCCCCCGGCCGGCGGAAAAGAATGTGAAAGTGTGGGACTAGTGTGGTACGTGGTGGAGGTTGTGGTGGCACGTAGGCAAAGCTGTGGTTTTGTGAGATAAAGAGAGAGAAAGAGAGAGAAAGAAAGAGAGCAAAACACACACAACAGTGTAGAAAAGATAAAAAAACAACAACATCACAAATCGGAGATCAAAAAAGAAGTAGCAATCGAAGCGCTGGTCGCTGCTGCCGAACGCCGTCAAGGAGCCTTGGAGAGCATCGTACGGCCTGCTAATGGAGAAGCCGCTACTCGTGGCGTGAAAACGGTTATTGATAGGTGAGTGCTTCCCGCTCGGCATGTGGGATGGTTTTCTTTTTTTACCTGCTGTCTTCGGCCAGCTATCCTGCGGCCTGGTAGCAGCCGATGCTATCGATGTCGATACCGGGATTAAGAGCAACGAAATAGTTTCAGCCAAGTGTATGCGAACCCACCGGGCTTGGGGTCGACCAAGGGAATGGTGAAGTTCGGCAGGACGTAAGTTTTCCCTTGCCGAGATGATTTTTGACAGCTTTAAGTGCTTTTATGCCAATGAGTAATGTGACATAGGTACTTTTCCCACAAAGTAAACCGCTCCAGGGTGCCCGAGCTGAATGTTGGGAACCTACGGCAGACGAATTGCATCTCCATCCGTTTGTTGTTTTGTTACGACCAAGGTACCCCCGCCAAACAAATTGTGAACTTATTCACTCTCTCACCAGGGATCGCACTCGGAACGGTTGGGATCAAAGATAAGTATGCACCGAAGAAAATATGGACGGGGTGGAGGTAGAAAAATATGGGCCAATGGGATGGTTTTCGGACAATTATCTGCATCTTGCCCCGCTTATGAATGGGCCGACCCCCAAACGCCATAGTTAGTGGGTTGAATTTGGTTACTGCGCCGCGCCTTCGGCCCCTTGCCGCCACCGACCGGCCCAACCACATCTGTCCCACATTGCCTAACCAGCCGTATCGGATCGAGTTTTTGTTGCTGCTGCTGCTCTTGTTGTATCTTCCTATCTGTATCGGCATTTGTGCGTGTTGTTTTTTTCATCTCTCCCATTCAATTTTCTTTCCACTATCATATTTCGTGTTTTTTCGTCTTCTTCTTTTTACCTTCTCCTCCCATTATCCGATACCCATCAGCTCATGTTGCACGGTCGTTTTCCATCCACCCGCTTGGCTGGACTTTCCTTCAGCTCGATGTGCGATCTCCTCTAGCCTACGGAGATAAAATTAGAATGCAAATGCGGGCGGCCAACAAAAGGGCACCCTACGAACGGGACCTACGCGGGAACAAGCGCGGCCCGAGGCGAAAAAACAAAAACGCACTGTAGGATTCCACCCTTTGGCTGTGACGTGGGTCCGCCGTATCGGGAAGGGCGCTTTCTGGCCCATTGGGCCCGATCTTCAACCCGAACAGGAGCGCCCTGATAAAATCCAAATTTGGGACAACAACTTTCCCTATGCATGTTTTCGCCCTTAAATTGTAAACGGCGTGGAAAACACCTTGTCCAACACGATGATGCCACCCAGAATCCCACCCAGGCAACACAGACCACACCTCTGAAGCTACGAACCACAATATACAAAAACGAATGGTTTATGATGCTATGATCTGCTTCAGCAGAAGAGATCATGGGAAATATGATTCTCCATTATTAGAATAAATCCTTCCTTAAGTTCTCCAAGAGGCAGTCAGGTGAACTCTAGGTGCAGGATTTATAATCGACTTTACAAGTTCAACAAGCTGTACTTGCAAACTTACTCTCCTACCCTGTCTGTCCGTTTCAATAGTTTTCCCAACCGCAGGCAAAAACCGCTCTAAAGCACACAAAACCTAAACTTTTCCTCAAGCGCAAGAAGACGATAAAGTTCAACACACTCACAGCTCGAACCGTGCGGTTGGCAGTGTAGTGTTGAGGTTGCGCTTGAGCCACAAAGTAAACCGCTCCAGGGTGCCCGAGCTGAATGTTGGGAACCTACGGCAGACGAATTGCATCTCCATCCGTTTGTTG
>KZ071128.1:0-14389 GCA_002091845.1 Anopheles cracens | reverse complement strand
GTTGCCTAATTAAAATGATAGTACCGCAAATGAATTCCACCACCGGGAACTGACGCCAGGGTGCTCGGTTCAGGACCATCGTGATCACCTGCCCGTGCCTGCGTTGGATAGGTTGCACCGGCGTGTTTGATTAAGCTTTTGAGTTCTTGGCCACCGGTAAGGTAAGAACGGTCGGTTAAGCTGACCGAGTTCAGTCGCGCACTCATCGTTCCACGGGACGGTTCCGCCCCGAGCAGTTCGTTTGAGTGTATTTCGGTTGTATGTGGTATCTGAAACGATTCTGTTGATACGTGCGTGTGGGATATAATAGGCTTTGATGCAGTGAGAACTGCAAAATCTAGAGAAGCAGTTAGCGGGTAAGTGAAGATATGCAATTGGATACATCCTATTAGTGTTGTGACGTTTGAAAGTGTTTTAAATGAAAGTGCTACCAATAGTTTCGCTAACAGAAACCAAAAACCAGAAACGTGATGGTTAATGTCCGCTCACTAACACTACCAAGCGAGTTGTTGAGCAACGGAAAATAACTTCGAAGAGAAAAGCAGAGCGAATTTTCCACCAAACAGCTTCCCCCGAGAGGCATAAAGAGAGAGAGAGAGAGAGAACGAAAGAGAGAGAGCGAGCAGCTGTCAAAAAACACGAACCCCACTGCAGGAAACAGGGAAAACACCGAGTTTTCCCATTTTTAGTACGTTTCTAGCGAGAGACGCTCCGCGCTCTCAGCACGGTCTCGCTCATTTTCAACACCGTGCAGTACCAAACATTTCGGACCACACGAAACGAAGAAGAACACAGCGTGGAAAAACACGGCACGCAAGGGACGAACGCAGAATCGCGATGGCTCGGAAAACGCCACCAGTCTCATTCCAGTGGGTGAGCTAAGAAATGGCGGCCACGTCAACCGTCGTTCCCGGTCAGCTACTAGTACGGTGCGGTAACGAGAACGGTAGTGGCAGCGGTTGTGTCTGCATCCGGCAGCATCACCACCTCCTCCAGCAGGGCTGTGTGGAAATTGGCACGCAAGATAGCAGTCCGGAGCCAGCTGGAGTGTGCGAGACGGGTCGTGTGAACTGTGGATGTGCCCGTCGGTGGTCGATATCGCGTCGGGTTGTCCGTTTCCGTCGCTGAAGAGTGTTTTGCACTGCGGAACGTGCGCTCCAGAGTGTTTACATTCGTGTTTGGTTTGTCCAGATCTGTAGAATCGTTTTTTCCAGTCTCCGTGCGGTGCTGGACCTCGCGGGCAGGGAAGAAGTTTGCAAGTTCGCAAGGTGCGGGCAGGGATAAACTATCGATAAACTTAGCACCGTAGGCACCGAAATAGATGTTTACAGCGCAAATCCCTATCCGACGCTGTGGGGTAGCTGTTTCGTCGCAAGGGTGGGCGAATAAAATGGCCCTAAAGACAGAGTGAAGGTGTGTTTTCGTCAAATGCGTAATAGCTGCTACTCACAGGAAAAGCGTTCTATTTGGCGATGCCCAGTTCCTGGCACACCAATTCACCAGCAGAAATTGCCGCAAGCGAAGACCCTCTTAATCTGGAGGAGGGATTTTTGGTGTGCTCAGAATCTGGTAGCTGTTCCACGAGGTAAGTTCCTGTGGCTGCTCATCCCGCACGCTGAAGGTGTGATGATGAAAGAAAATTGTGAGCCACGTTACATAAGTGATGCACGGTGTAGCACCAAGGGCAAGGGTGCTCTCAATAGGGCAATGGCAAGTATCAAGCGCACTCCGTCGGAAGTGCAGTCGGTCGAAGTAGACCGGGCGGGCGTTTCGAAAAAAAAGGAACGAACGAGTAGGCGAAAGCGACATGAACAACCGCACCGCCAATCATCTCGAGAGCAACAGTGTTTGTGTTGGTGTGTGGGCTGTTTCCCGAAGCTGAAGCCACTTGTGTGTTGTGCTGCAAGCGATCGAACGTTTGTGTGCATTGTTCCCCCACAAAACAATCTGTTTTGCGTCTGCTGCACCATCTCTCTAGTGGCTTTGGGATGTTTTTTTGTGTGTGTTTCTCCGTGCGAAGAAAAAGTGTTTTTCCATGCCGTCAAAGTTTGACGTTTCGGCATGGACAGCATCAACGGAGGCATGTGCGCGCGCGCGCGTGTGTGTGCGTTGTGTTATCGTTTTTTCGTTCGCTTTATACATCGTAGTTGGCTGCATAATTATCAAAGTGCAGATCGGTTATTAGACAATATGATTTTTTTTGCGTTTCGTTTGTTTCTTTGTGCTCTCAACACTTATTTTCCAAGTGTCACTAGCAAGAAACTTGAAGTTCCCCAACGAGCTTTTCGGACTTTCAAGATTAGAGTAATAGAAGAACAGTTCTAGAAGAAATCCAATCGGATGATGATCCAGGATCCAAATCGGAACCAGGTAAACCGTACGGCAACTGCAGCACACATACTCACACATGGGGTACACGGGGCATGCAGCATGCGCCTTCGACCGAACTGTCAAGAGCCACCTGGCGGCTCCTTCCTTCGGCGCACAAGCACGACCGTGTGCCGCGTGCGGTGGGTTCGGGTTCGGCTTTTGTGTGGTGTTTGTTGTGAAGGTTATGTAATTTTTAACCTTCAAATTTCCATTGCCCCGTTTTGCACGGGCGCCACATGCGAAGGTCCTTGTCCTTGGAGTCTCCCCGAGTCACCTTAACCTTCAAATTTCCATTGCCCCGTTTTGCACGGGCGCCACATGCGAAGGTCCTTGTCCTTGGAGTCTCCCCGAGTCACCAGGGCAGCGTTAGCGGGGCATGTCTGCTGATGAGCTCGATTGAACTTATCTTAGTGAACTGCCAACCGTAGGAGATCGTTCAAACTTTCGTGGGATAAGGCAAGCGATTTAGCGAAGCTGTGTACGGAGCTCAGGTTATGTTTATGTAACCGATGTTACATCTACATGACATTGAGCATGTAAGCTATTTTCTCTTGGAGCAATTTTCACTACCATAGCACGTTAAAGGGGCTGCTCTACAGACTGGCAGGGTGTTGGATCAGAAGCTTTGTTATGCTATTGGGGATGCCAGATCCTACTGGTGGATACAGTAAGTGATACGAGATAATATGCTGGTTTCCAGGCCATTCCATTAGTTTTTCCATGCCTCCACTGTTCTAGAGTAGATTCTGTTCTCTACCGTGTGCTTCACTACCCATTACAGGCACGAATTCTCTCTGTGTGTAATCGTTTGATATTTTTCCTTTTTTTGCTGTGTGTTTTCTATGCATACATAACCCTCTATCTCAGTCGTATTGAACTGCTATGGAAAGTCTAGCATTGCCGTCGCGCGTATCGATTTTCTTTGACCTACAACCAGCGAGGGCCTCGGTTTATATCATAGCACAATGGTAGCAGGTACAATCACTTAAGCGTGGTGTGTGTTTGTGGTGCAGCCTCTAAGTGTGATAAAATACAATAAATGAAAAAAGCGCGCACACACACATACGCCTCATATCGTGGCTATCGTGACCGCATGGTATCAATCCAATTGCCAAAGGACCAATTCCATCCTGCGAGAGGTTGGGCTCAATTTATTCGTTTCCGAGCGCTTACGCCGCGGCGCCAAGAATCTAGTCGTCCACGGATGATAACCTTCGTGTCCGGCCGGGGATATGGGCACGTCTGTCCTCTCAATGCCCTTAGTGTTGGGCAAGGGTGCATGGCGCAAATGGTTGACTGGACTGATTATGGTGATGTTTACCCCGCGGTAGGGTCTAGGGCTCGGAGGTTTTTAGGTGGTTTGTTTTTCCTTCGATTCAAACAACTTTTTTTTCGACTAGAGAAATTGCAAATTACGACATGGTATCAGTTTTTCTCCCTCTCTCAGATCGATGTAATGCTTTAATTACTAGGACGATGCTGACGATGGAATCCATATTTGTGGCGTGTTTAGTGTGGTGGTTTATGATTACAGCAAAACTACAGAACAGCAAAAGAGAGCAGCTGACATTTTTATGGGGTGCTTACGGGGTGATCGTAAATAACAGAATATTCTCGTTCAAAGCTGAGTGCGATGGTCGGAGGCACAATAATGTTAATGAGTTGATTTGTTTGCTGAGCAGAGAAGAGCAGAAAGAGGTTGAATCTTGGTGTTTTCTTCTGTGTCTTTGATATGTATTGTAGTATTCCATATAAGATTTCAGGATTTCAAGTTCTGGTAGGATATCTCGTGCACAAAGATGGTACTGCAATGACAGACTTCGAGAATAGAATTCGAGTTTCTGCACAGATATTGTTGATTTTCCCCTAAAAGCTTAGTCATGAATTCTTCCAGCTCCAAGTTTTGCCCCTATGCTCGGAGTTCCTTGGTAATTGTGTGGTTTGGAGGAGAGTAGAATCACTTTGAAATCGGAAATGAATATTCTAGAGAGTTATAATCAAACCTTCTTCTTATTTGGGATCCTATTTAAGGATGGATGGACTAAATCGAGGATACAAACTGATGCATGCTTTCATTGATTAGGATGTCAATATATCAGAATATCCAAATGGATAATTCTCGCGATGTTGAAGAACGGCAATTGGTTCATTTTGGTTTTTGAAAATGAAGTGCATTGTTGAACCGAGAGCCAAAATCATGGGATAATTGCAATGATAAATGCAATCGATTGTTTATTAGATACGAACTGTCCAAAACGTAAAAAAGACGTAATTCTTTAGCCGGAGGTGGATTAAAGCTTATACGTAGATGCCCTAGGACTAGAATGGAAAAGTTCGAAGCACAGAAAACATCTTTCTGCACGTAGTTTAAGCCGTTATATCTTGAATGTGGCGATGGCGAAATTCGGGCGAAAGTGGAATCCAAAATTCAAATGATCACCTTCGCCGTCCGCACTTTTCCCCTATGGTTTGCCCGTCAGCGTGCATTACGGGCGAAACTCCGGCGAAGAGCGATTTGGAGAGAGCGCCAACCAGTTTAACTCTCACATTTTCTCTCACCGAAAGGGAGCGAGCTCGACAGGGGCGAAGAGCGATTTCGCCCGTACCACTTTTTTTTTTTTTGTAAATGAAGAGACAGAGGCTGGAGGGAGCGCACTGCGATCAGCAGAGAGCGAGAGAAAGAGAGGGCACGATCGAGCCGTCCCCGTCGGGCGCCCACCGCCCACCGTCGAGCGTCGCGCTGTGTCTGAACTTCATCTTCGCCTGTTGTCTTTTTGAACGACGCGGCGCGCACATCGCGGCGCACTTACGCGTGTGGAACCGGCACGAAACAATAACAGTCGTGGCGCATAACGATGGCCTAACGCCAGATGCTCGACGCCGTTTCGAAGTTTCCAGGGGTTCGGAACATCTCCGCTGGTTCGTGTTCTCGGCGCAAACGAGCTCGCGTCGCTCGGCCGGAGAGGTGCGTGAATGTGATTTTTATCAACGTTTGGAGTGATTTTCCTATCCTCAAAAGTGCAGCAGTCGTAAGCGTGTGTGTGCGTGCGTAGTTTGTGCCGGTTCAGCTGGAGAGACCGAGGGAAAACCCCGGTCGGTGAAACGGAAAGAAAACGGTGTCCTCGCGCGGTGAAGTGAGCGCATGAAAACGGTCCGATGCCGGAAGTTGGAAGTTCCGTTCGATGGGTAGATAAATGCTGTGGGCAATCGTACTGTGAAGTGTGACGGCATTGGGTGAACAAGAAGGTTTCTGCACAGATATTGTTGATTTTCCCCTAAAAGCTTAGTCATGAATTCTTCCAGCTCCAAGTTTTGCCCCTATGCTCGGAGTTCCTTGGTAATTGTGTGGTTTGGAGGAGAGTAGAATCACTTTGAAATCGGAAATGAATATTCTAGAGAGTTATAATCAAACCTTCTTCTTATTTGGGATCCTATTTAAGGATGGATGGACTAAATCGAGGATACAAACTGATGCATGCTTTCATTGATTAGGATGTCAATATATCAGAATATCCGCATGGATAATTCTCGCGATGTTGAAGAACGGCAATTGGTTCATATTGGTTTTTGAAAATGAAGTGCATTGTTGAACCGAGAGCCAAAATCATGGGATAATTGCAATGATAAATGCAATCGATTGTTTATTAGATACGAACTGTCCAAAACGTAAAAAAGACGTAATTCTTTAGCCGGAGGTGGATTAAAGCTTATACGTAGATGCCCTAGGACTAGAATGGAAAAGTTCGAAGCACAGAAAACATCTTTCTGCACGTAGTTTAAGCCGTTATATCTTGAATGTGGCGATGGCGAAATTCGGGCGAAAGTGGAATCCAAAATTCAAATGATCACCTTCGCCGTCCGCACTTTTCCCCTATGGTTTGCCCGTCAGCGTGCATTACGGGCGAAACTCCGGCGAAGAGCGATTTGGAGAGAGCGCCAACCAGTTTAACTCTCACATTTTCTCTCACCGAAAGGGAGCGAGCTCGACAGGGGCGAAGAGCGATTTCGCCCGTACCACGTTTTTTTTTTTTTGTAAATGAAGAGACAGAGGCTGGAGGGAGCGCACTGCGATCAGCAGAGAGCGAGAGAAAGAGAGGGCACGATCGAGCCGTCCCCGTCGGGCGCCCACCGCCCACCGTCGAGCGTCGCGCTGTGTCTGAACTTCATCTTCGCCTGTTGTCTTTTTGAACGACGCGGCGCGCACATCGCGGCGCACTTACGCGTGTGGAACCGGCACGAAACAATAACAGTCGTGGCGCATAACGATGGCCTAACGCCAGATGCTCGACGCCGTTTCGAAGTTTCCAGGGGTTCGGAACATCTCCGCTGGTTCGTGTTCTCGGCGCAAACGAGCTCGCGTCGCTCGGCCGGAGAGGTGCGTGAATGTGATTTTTATCAACGTTTGGAGTGATTTTCCTATCCTCAAAAGTGCAGCAGTCGTAAGCGTGTGTGTGTGCCGGTTCAGCTGGAGAGACCGAGGGAAAACCCCGGCCGGTGAAACGGAAAGAAAACGGTGTCCTCGCGCGGTGAAGTGAGCGCATGAAAACGGTCCGATGCCGGAAGTTGGAAGTTCCGTTCGATGGGTAGATAAATGCTGTGGGCAATCGTACTGTGAAGTGTGACGGCATTGGGTGAACAAGAAGCAGAACACGAAGCAACACGGCAGCGTGGTTGAATTTCTGTGTGAGTGTGTGTATCACTGAAATTTGTGTGCTTCCGTTCACAAAATCGAACCGCTCGGAACGACACTTCTACGTGTGCACTCGGCACAATGTAAGTTTCATCACCGGCTCGTTTTACACGCCAATAATCCGTTCGACAGGTTTCCGCGCGGTGGGAAACCCAAAATTTCAATTCATTCCCATTCGGTGCCGTGGTGTGATTCACAAAATCACATCAGTGTGGAAATACTTTGCATTGCGGCGTTGTCTGTTTCGCTACCATTCGCTTTGTCTTCCTACCTGCCCGGCTTGTTTTGATCCCTTATGCTTTCCGGTCCTTTCGGCTGTGTTAGGTCCCGGACGGGCCCGCATGATTAGATCGTTCGTGTGATGGTGTGTATGTTGCACAGGAAGACGATCACATACCTCGGTGGCTTCATCGATCGCGTTCCCGGCACGTTGACAGTGGTACCAACTGCTGATGCTGATGCGTTAGTGTCTCTAACTCAAATAGCTCTCCATTAGCAATATGGCAAAAAGAAAAGAAGAATGTTTGCAAATTTTATTTCCCCAATTCTACATTCTCTCCTACTGATGCGTTCATTCCGTCTGAACGACTACACGGAATGAATAATGAATCCTCAAAGAGACCGAGATCGAAACGCCTGCTACACACCGGTCCATGGCCCAAATTTGGTTCGGTTCCGGTGGAATGAATGGACCGTTTATGGACCAGGTGGGACGTGAGATTGACTCGGGGAACGCGGACGCGGACCAATAAAAGCGAAAAATAGAGAGCGAAGCAGTGCTGCCACGGAAAAGCAGGCGGCCGTGCCGGCTTTTTGAACCGTGCCCGGGTTCTGTTGCTGTTTCACTTTATCTATGCTCTATGCCAGGGGTGGGCAAAGTATGGCTCACTGGAGCTGGTTTTAGGCGTTTCAAAACGGAAGGAATTTTGCCGTTCTTCGCTCACATAATTTCCTGCAATTTTTAAAACTATTCAAACGCGTACAGTTAGAGCAAAAAACGATATAACATACCCATTGTTGGTAAAAAAAACTCTCTGAAGCATTCTAATTCTAATTAATAATTAATAATACTTTGTTGTGATGTGCTAAACTGGATCGGATCACTACAACTTCATTTTCATCACTGAAGAATTTAGTTCTCTATTGTTGCTTATAGTCCGCAAAACTCCACTCTCAGAATAAGAGAAAACCACATTGATGTAGGACCACTACTTGAAACGAGATTTTTGATGATTTCAAAAACATTCTTTACTTGCTAGGCAGCCGCATTAAAACAGCATCTTGTAGCTTTATTTTGTTTCATGTTATGTGCGACACACCAACAATCTTGTATTTTTGTTCTCAATCTTATGGGTCTTTCGCTTTGTACTTCGCTGCATCTATCTGCAAAAATCAACCATTTTTCCAACGGCTGATTTTTAGCTACAATTTTCATATGTTTTCTTAGTTTCCATACAGAGGAAATTGATAATTAGTTTGTAAACATTGAATTTGGCTAACAGCAAATCCGAACAATTACACGGCGCTTGTGCAGTAGCTTTATCTGCAAAACATCTAATTGTGTTGAAAACCTAATTCTGAAAATCTGAAGGTGTGTCTGATCATACCGTATTAGTTGATAAATTACAACATACGTTGAAACCTTTAATTATAGATGAAACGGAAGTTAAGAAATCCCTTCTTCATCATTTTTTATTTCAAATTTGACGAGCCCTGACTCCATGCCATAATAAAGTACCGGCTTCGGAAACACGATAAAAACGGTATCAACCTAACGGCTGCTTTATGCTTTCCATTCGCCGGTGTGGTGGCCATACGCCCGGTTTCTGCTTTGCTGCAAAACAAAATCGCAATTGCGGAAAAAAAGAACGCACCGGAATGTGTCGGTAATTTAATTTACATTTTAATGTCGCACCGTGCGGCGCGGGTTTCATTGATTTCTAGAATTGAATAAAAACATTGTGCCCAAAACGAAACACAAAGGTGCCTTCGAAACCGTACAGTTCTTATCACGAGTGTGCGTGAAGAAATGCATCATGAAGCCGGTAAATCCTGCTGGGCCTTCTTCTCCTTCGCTCACCACCACCACCACCACCACCGGGCGATCAACGGCGAGAGCAAATGTCAAGGTCCTTTTCAAGAGAAAGCGGACCCTCTCCTTTGGCGAACGGATCAGACGATCGTTCCACGATGCGTCATGATTTACACATGGAAGGCAAATGGAACCGACCGAACCGAGAAGGTGGAGTGAAATATTGAGAAAACAAAACAAACATTTTCGCTGCCAAAACCAACACAAACGGTTCAAACCGAAAATGGTGTCGTCCGAGCTCGGTCCATTCGTTCCGCAGGAATGGATTTTTTGCTGTTGCTGTTGCCACTGCCTTCTTTGACCCACTAATCAAGCGCTGAGGCAACGCGATGAAACGTTGTTTTTTCGCATTTCGCATGCTTTTTGACAAATTCGTCGTTGGGTGTTGATTTGTTTTACGCGCGGTTTTCGACGAACCAACCATTGACGCGGCGAACGTCAATGGGACCGCCAATCGCTTGAATCGGGCACCGAGACTTGTGCATCCTTATCAAATAATTGGTTTTTAGTTGATGAATGCCGCACTCCTTTAACGATTGCCCGTCACTGGTGATAGATGAATGTTTTCGGGATGATTTTTTTTTTTCGTCACACGATGGTTCGCATGATTCTTCATCTTCCCGACACACGTCTGGGACCGGAGGGTCTGGAGATGGATTCCTTTTTAATCGGAAACTGTCATACCGCTTCATTGCTAAACCTATCAATTAGACCTATGTACAGATAACTGGGGAAAGCCTGCTCGGCTGCTTAACCTCTCCGAGCTCATCCCCGGTGTCGGCGAGCGTCGGCGGAGTAAATCATTTGCAATTCAGCACAAAGGTGGCCGTATATTGGATGCCTGTGGACGTGGACGTTGTACGTACGCGTCCCCATCGCCGCCGGGCTGAGAAGAAGAATCGTTTAATAATTAATGAGCCGGGTGGTGAATGCATGAGCTTGAGCTCGAGTCTCTTGCTGGACGGGTTGGGACGCAATTTTATAGTGCACTTCACATGCAACCTAGGAGGAGGAGTGTTCGTCAATTGAGCCGATCGTACCGAAGGCAGGTCGGAAGTTAGAAAAGCTACGTAGAGCTGGAGAGTGGTTTTTCGTTTCGAGAGATTATAATATCGATGATAATAGATTCGTTGGTTAATTTGATACTTGTCTCGAGGAAAAATGTTTCAGGCAACTAAAAGTTATCACGACCCTTATAGAATTTGAAGCAGTTGCAGAATACATGCATATCAAGAGGTGACATATGATTTAACCGTTTTAGTGACAACCTAAAGTACTTTCTTGACTATCGGCCTCACAGCAAGATTGATTTGGAACAGCTTTTGAATTGGTAGCCTGATTGATTTGAAAGATCCTCTGAGAGAATGTTGAAGTAACTATTATAGCTTTCAAATCTGCCTAGAGTGCTCTACAATTTTTGAAGTTTTTTTTTGTTAGTTACAAAAGCATACGAATGATATGAATATTAACTTATTTCTAGCACGTTGTGTAATATTCATTTTGTCTTACGAAGTTAGCTACAGGTTTTAATCGCTATTAATTGGCTATTAATTATGCGCCAGCCGATTTTAAGAGCTAGGTATTTTTAGCAATACAAAAAGATAATAGAATTTATCGTGCATGAGAATCTCCGGAATAATTGTTATCACAACTTCAAAATTCAAATGATTGAGACTCAGTTATTATGATTTTAAATTCAATAATGTCAAGCTGTAATATGAACTTTGGAGTATAACTAAGACATTCGATTCGCAAAGCTATAGTACAAACGTTTCCCAGACTTTAAAGTACAGTTTGTTTTCAGAATTTTCCTTAATCTAAGTATTTTTTCGATCAGAAAACTATACTCAGTCTGAAATCAGCCTTAGTTTGAGTATTGGCGGGACATGCAAGAAATATAAAACCTCTCTCCATCTTTTAATGAAATCCCGTTAAAGTATGTTCTTTGTTGAGTATCTTTATGAATATCCTTTCGTCGTGCTACAGCCATCCTGTAGTCAGCGATTAAAAATACTACACTGCCATGTTGGGCGCTAACCCTAACATTCCCACGATTAGTTCGCCACGCTCAAGCCTTGCAACGGCATCAGCAGCTCGGTTAATGAGAAGTGCGCTGTGTTTACCGCTCTCGTGGCGCAAAACCACGCCGTCCAATAGACCGACCGTCGCGTCAGGGGGTTCCACAGGGCGAACGGTTCGCTAAACTAAAATCCACCAACAGCCAACAATCAATGACGCGACGACAGCGTGGGGAACATGTGCAGAGTGCGGTAGTTTCTGTTCCCAGACATGTTTTTTTTATATCTTTCTCTCTCTCTCTCTCTCGTTGGTTGCTGCTGTTGCTTCCACATTTCAGTATCAGCGATCAATAACGTGCACATGGGTGGACTCGTTAGTTTTTTTGATCGCGCGCCAAACCGATGCAAATAGAGAAAAATGAACGTGGCCAGGCTGAGCTACACGCTTCAAAAAGTCGGCTAGTTTGCGCAGGGACTTTTAGCATTATTTAAACAAACTGCTCCTCCCCGTTCGCCTCCCTCCCGACACCTAATCCTCAGTCGCCGAGCTAACACAGCGATTTGTGGGTTTGGGTGTGTTGGGTGGAACCGTGCTGGCCCGAATATTTCTTCGCCAGTGTGTTCCAACTATCGGGTGAAGATTTGGAAGAAAATCGAATCACGAGCGAACCGGGGGCTGGCCTTCGCGTATTTTATGGCACGGATCTGTTTCGGCTAAAAATAATCCCATCGTCCCCACCCCACACGCCGGTTACCTTCTTGCACCTTGGTCGCCGGTCAAGGGTACGGACCGTGCGATGCGGACCCTGTGTTCAAGTACCTTTTTCCGGCAAATTTATCGTACGCGTTTCGTTCGCCTCCCCAAAACCAAATCGTAAAGCGCAGAATTACTCCACTTTCTGGACCGGGATACCCCAGGACTGGAATCGAAGGGGACGGGGTTGGAAGGAAAGTCTAGTGCAAGTGCTTTCACTTGTGGATTTACGGCGTAGAACGGGGAAAGATGTACGCATGGTGCATGTTGATCGTTTCGTGCCGAGCGCATTCACTCTTTAACTTTGATGCCGGTGGGTTAATTGCAGTCGCGTGCGTACGCAGCAATAATTCTTGTTCGCACCGCTTACTCATTACCTCATCGTGATGGGAATATCGGTAGAAAGGTATATCTCTTGCATGCAACTTTGAGTAAACGCATAGGGATAGGTAGCAGTTATGGTTATCCCTTATACCGAATGCGTTTAATTTGTTTTCATATTATTTGAAGCCAATAGTTATATTTTCGTTTAGATTATTCAGGTCGAATAGCAAAGTTGTTGTACCAGTTATTGGAGAATCGTGGAAAAATATCAATATTTTTTTCCACAAATCAATCATTTCTTAGCGATTTCCTAAAAATCACTCTCTCTGAGCTCTTTTCAATAACTGTTATATCAATTGCTATTATGTGCAGCACAACTCACAACGTTTATATATAATCTTTACGTTTATATACAATATATTTGCTGATTGATCGTTCTGCTTGCAATAAGTCTGCTGACCTTGGGAGATCATATTTGAACACCTGTAAGACATTTCGTGACAATTTTCGCAGGTTCTACTTGCTATGATTCTACTTGCTATGGATTGAAGACTTGCTTCGTTGATTTTGAAGTTAGTACATGGTAATATGTTTCTTTCCGTTTGGTAACCCTTTATATGATTAACAATTTCTTAGGGTCATATAGATATTGTCTTACAAGAGCATATTGACGTATTATACACCTCGCAGCAAGTACAGTGTCTCAATCTCGTCTCATTTAACAAATATATTTGTCTTACAAGAGCATATTGACGTATTATACACCTCGCAGCAAGTACAGTGTCTCAATCTCGTCTCATTTAACAAATATAACTCAAAACCAATACATCTCTTCGACTGTCCATCCAAGAATTGAAACAAACCTCCACGAACAAACCATCTATAGGACCAGAGGAAAACGACCTCTGTCTCCAATCCCAATACCATCTCCAAAAAAAACCTGTTCCTTGGTTAGAGCAACGATATAGGATACCGGCCGCCGCCAGATACGTGAGCCAACAAATTCCCATTAATGAGCAAACTTTCCGGTTCGCTATCTAACGCTCTTTCTAAAGCTTTGAAATTCTCCACCGCAAACCGTCGTCGTGGGTGATAAACAAAACGGGGGAAAAAAAGGCGGCGGCCTATTAGCAAATTTTGTGCGCATCGCCGATGAAGATGAGTAACGCGTCAAGCGCCGGCTGTAATGTGACACTCCTTTTGAGGGATGGACGACAGGAGAGCAAAAGATGGAAAAAAAACACGAGCTGTTCACGCCGCATGAGCCACGGTGAAACGCACAGCATTGTGTCAACCGCACATGGGTGTAAAAAGGCGGAGTTTGGTGTAGCAATAGCATGAACAGGTAAACATAAAACATCAAGAGAGAGGAAAAAAGAACCACTTTGGTAGTCTTTCCCGCGCTTCCGTACCGTTGAGGTGCGTTGAAATTTTGATAAAGAACAGTAAAATCCGTCTGGCTTCTTTGGCACGGTAAACACCTTGGCTAGCTTCCCCCGAAGCAACTGCGATGACCCTGGCGTCGTTTTCAGTGTCAGTGCCGCAAAAGGTCGACTGGCGACCGAGCGTTTGTTTTTTCACTTATTTTTCGTCTCTCTGTGAGTGCTCCACGTGAGTGGCAAGCGGTGTTTAATTTCAACCCCCTCAGGATTCTTCGCGTCGGAGGAAAGGTGCCACCGAGCACGCAGGGTCTACACAGGGTCTTTGCACGATACGGGCACTAACTAGCGCAGCGTGACCCGATACTGCAGGCGAACGGGGAACATCAGCTGTTTGCAGGCAGGCAAGGCGATTAGAACGACTCCGCAAAGCCGCAAGTACGCCCGACGGTGTCGTCTGTCGCAGCGGTCTCCGGTAACTTCGACTGGTGGTTCATAATTTTGCCCACCAGCCACCTACCTGCATGCACCTCGCCCCATGAAGGTGGGTTTTGTTCGTTTTGCATTCAAACTGCGGTCGCATGCCATCGCTGGAGAGGTTTATTGAGAGACACTCCTGCCGTATGTAGGTCGCCTAGCGAATCCGCCAGGAAGTAGATAAAAGGACTGCGTTTCAATATCGTCAAGGAAACATTCTCCTAGTGTGGGAGTATGTGTATGTGTGTGTGTTGGAGAATGCTGAAAATTCTTGCGGCTCTGATC